>JAABUG020108311.1:0-120786 GCA_011319215.2 Scortechinia acanthostroma
CGGAGCACACGATGTGTTGGCACTCGGTACATCTTGGTTGGACATTGTACACTTTTGGCCCGTCGCCGCACTGGCAGCAGATGTACATGTAGGTTTGGCTGTAGACTTTGCCCATGTTTGTCACTCGACCCGAGCGGCCGGCGAAGTAGGTATCCGGAAGACCCTCGTAAGGTGATAATGGGTCCTGTAGGCCGGCTTGACGATTGATGTGTAGATGCCTTCTGCTGGAGACAGGAACAATGTGGCAGCCGTGTAGTGAGTCGTTGATATTGATGTTCAGGTTCTTGTCCAAGTCGTCGGTGAACCAGGAGCCAGGCATGATAGGGATAGAAGAGATGATTGAGATGATCCTGACGATGGAGGAGAGGTACAGTAGTTCTGACAGTCTTGAAGATAGGTGTATATAGAGGATGATTGTTGCTTGCAATGATGAAGAAGGAAAGAGTGTCCATCATGAGGGATTGAAGCATCTTAAATAAAAACAAAGAATGAAATGATGAAAAAGATATGAATCACATCAGACAATGAGCAAGGCAGCTCACAAGGGCACAGTGTGGCTTCTCCCAGGCAAAAGCCCCAGACATCCAAAATGCGCCCCAGGCCTGCAACGAATCAACCTTCATCCTCAGGCATATCATCAGGCAAGCAGGCAAGCAGGCAAGCACAATAGCTTAGTTGAGCCCGCTTGCTAAGAGAAGTTAGAGACGGGGCCATTAGAATGGTAGTAGATCGAATGTGGCTTGGCGGGTGAATAACGGGTCCATCAGTGCCTAGATGCCATCTCGAGAACGACATTGAAGTCATCTCTGAATCAACATGCGAGAATCCGAGTAGAATGACCGCTAGAATAAGCACCGGTGTTGACTCAAGCCCTCTTTGAGGGTCCACTGTCTATGATGGAAAAGGCGGAATCCAGCAGTGGCTTGGACCTGTCGCTTTGCCCGAATGCCCTCGGATTTCCGCCCTTTTCACCCAGCATTGACTATTTTGTCGGTGACGACTGCATTCTCCTTGCCTATTGGCAATTTGATTTCTTTTCCTTGACTTCTATGATGATAGTAATCCGTTTGTACTCCGCGCGTGTGTTGCCTGCTGAAACGGACGTACTAACTGGCAGCGGCTCTCGAGGACGACTCCACTCTCGGCGCGTTAGCACCAGCAGATTCAGGCAACGACCCCTATCCCCACTAATAATGCCTGGTTACCTACAGCACGAGGCTCCGTCGTGCATTCGCCCGTGCATGATTCGTCGCGGAAATCATCAGGAAAAGAACAGTCATAGTTATGGCGCTGACCGTTTATTTTTGCTCACCAAATGTACTTGGAAACCCGTTTTCCTACAGCATTTGTCGGTCAACTCTTTTTCGGCCCTCTCACTCTCAGCAGTAAGAGTGAGCAAGTGAGCACTAACAAGGCTGCATTCCACGTGCTCCTGCTGCCTAAGCTGTCATTTGAACATCCAGTCATCCCTTGTACGTACTGTCTCACCAAATCCCTTCTCTGATGACGTTGAGTAATCGATAATCTATCTGTTCAACGTGGGAGATGACAGGGGAGCAGAGTGAGAGGATGATTCATTCTCGACAATCATTAGAAATAGATGGCGATGGTTAAGCTGTCTCCTCTCTCGCATCCTCTCTTCCCTTTCATTCTTTGTCTCTGTTATGATTATTATTAGTAGCATGGTTTCGTACTGCTACACTGCATCTGCTTGACCCAGGTCGAATGCATTTGATTGAGACATTTCGGCCCCAGGTCCCCTTCTTGAAGCTATTCCGGCTACATCCAGAATTTCACGAATTCCTTGTCGGCCATCGCTCGAGGATTTGTATGTTCTAACCGCTTATGCTCTTTCATTTTGGACTAGCGAAAGTCGTTTACGATTGTTCCCTTAAACTAATAGCCCATTTGGCTTGACTGGAGACCCATGACGTCGACGACTGCTTTTATTTCAAGATGTGACGAGCTCCTACCCAGAGATGACCTGCGAGTGCAGGCAGCAAAATTCGTGCCTGGGCTATAAGCCTATAACGCTCGCTAGATTGTCAATCCATTGCACCCAAGTTGCCGTGAGGGCGGGTTCATCAAATGAATATGGGGGGGAATGCGGGCTGTATGGTCAATCATGGTCGACCCGAGAACCTGTATCTCAAGCCACAATATCCCAGTAAACCTTAGAATTAACTGCTGCTGCGCTGCATAGTAAAAACATACTTGACAGTTGACAGTCGGAACTTGAAACTGTTTACTGGCTACAGAGTTCAGAACTTCAGCCTTGTTTACGTGGAGGCACATGACTACGTCATGCCTTCTGTTTGGGATGTTTGCACTTGTTGATCATTATTATGTTCCTAGGCAGCTTCAACATCATCATAACCCAAATCTAATCCTTTCTTTCATCCAATCCAGTGCATTCATATCAAGTTAATATCAATCAGGACTTATGCACCGCACTCGAGCCAACTAATGCTGGTTTTATGAGAGTCGATTCAGTTTAGAATTGATGCCGGTGCTTCTGGCAGGAGCTCTCCCCAGCCTTCCTATCATATCACCATTCCTCGATGCACAGGCGATCGCAAACATCTAGGAATTAGTTTCAAATGGCACCCCGCGGCGCGGATAAGCGCGTCAATCTCGCCGTTGCCAGAATTATACCTCCCATCATTGTCGGTGTGTTTGGTTATGCCAGTTATGCTATAACGAAACCATTATGCGGTCAGCATCCTCTATCCCGGTCGTGCCGGCTTCAATCCAGTCTAATATGAATAACAGGCGACTATCTAATACATCCTGCTCACCATTATGATCGAAGGCCTCGGGCTGGCGCTGGCGCCGCTATTCTTGCCGTTTATTACGTCCTGCTGATTCCCGCGTTGGTCACGTATCTCCGACTTTTGTATAACGTTATCCTGAAACCTGGTTATCTGCCGCGGGGTACAGCATGTTCTCAGAATCAACAGACCGACGGTGAGGGGTCGAAGCAGCGCCATCGAAGACGTCGGAGGAGGAAGAGTGGACATCATCGGTCGAAAACGACGGAGAAGACTGATAGGTCTGACAGAGACGTCGAACAAGGACTTGAGTACAATGCGGGAGCAAAAGCATACCCTCTGGATGCAGAAGGATTGGAGAGCTTCTACACCAAAGATGTCTTTGTTTGTCAGCCGGATGGGAGACCGGTGTATTGCTCCACATGCTGTCAGTTCAAGACAGACAGAGCGCACCACTGTCGCGAGGTTGACCGATGTGTCCGCAAGATGGATCATTTTTGCCCGTGGTATGTCTGAATGTACCGCGAGCTTTTGCAATTGGAAGAAGATTAACATGCCCGAAGGGTTGGCGGTGTGGTCTCGGAGACCTCGTTCAAGTTTTTTATCCAATTCATCGTTTATACGATGTTCTACTGCATATTTGTTCTTGTCGTCTTTGCGATATATACTGCCGAGCTGAGACGGGAGGTAAGTGCATGATCCGGTTGATCTGGCAGGATTGTCAATTAATGCATCATCAATTTACAGGCCGGAAGAACCAATGCTCATTGGATTGTCTGTCTCGCATTGTGAGTACATTCCCCTCACTAAGACATGTAGATCCATATCTTACAAGCCCTAGGAGTTCTCTTTTTGGCTTTTTCGCCTTTGGAATGACCATAAGCTCTGTGCAACTTGCCGCGTATAACCTGACGACGATTGAGAACCTCAACCGCCGCTCGGCAGTGTGGACCCTGGCAATACGCGTGCCGAGGCACATCCTCAGCGAACGCTGGGCGCCAACGTTCCGTACAATCACATACCCTCTCCAGCCTGTTCCTCCGGCTGAATCAGAAGTTGCGCAGGAATTCCCAGTCGGAGAACAGCATGTGTTCGCGATCCTACAAACCCTACCAGGAGAAAATCCATTTGATCTTGGAAGCCCACTCAAGAATCTACAGCAGGTAATGGGATTCTCTCTGCTCGAGTGGCTTCTGCCCATCAAGCAGAGCCCTTGTGCGGACCACAGTAGTCACGAGAGCGCCTTTGCCCTCGGGCCGGTTGTGACACGCCTGAAAAAAGAGGCTGGGTTAGAAACTCCCTCAGAGTTGGAGAACCCCGCGGGTGCTGAAGAGGCACCGCAGCGTGGAGAAAGACGAGGAAAACATAGACGGCGTAATTAATTGTTTGATTAATTATCACCTTTATTCTCAATCCTAATGTAGATGCCTGGCCTCACTGTGGCTCCTATGCCAATACAGCTTCGGCCTAAATTCCTGGGTATACTTAGGTCGCAGGATGATGTGGCACACTATAGAAGATCAATATTGTCCATAAGGTTGGCCCAATCGCAAGCCAAATGAACGCTATCTATCGAATGCTATCCTCACACCAAAAGAAAAGAAATGTTAAACAAGACAAAGAACGACACCGAAGAAAGACGCCACTGACAATAAATACAGAAGAGGTCTATCTCGACGATAATCACCGTAAAGAAGCAAAAGCAGCCAACGCAGCTAGTAATACAGTCGACCAGGCGCCGCAAACAGATGGGCAGGAGTCATCTCTCGATACACTCGCAGAGACAAAAACCCCGTCAGGAGTCAATATACCTATCAGCCAGTGGCTTAATACACACGGCAGCTGGAGCACAGAACATGGCCGCAGAGGGTGCACCGGCCGGAGCTTAGGGCGGGATTATTGTCTCCGCCGCATGCGCAGCAAACCCACCAGCCGGTCATGGGGGGCCTGGCAAACTGGTGCGTTGAGCGGGATCTGGGCGGATGTGCATGCTGGAATCTCGGTTGCGGGGATGGTACCAGGCCAGGAATGCGATTGTAGCTGTGTTGGTGTAGGACTCGCGACGATGAACTTGGGTGTCGTCGAGCGGGATGTAGAGGGGTTGTGTACGTTGTATATTCTGGGCGCTGGGTGTGGGATGGGAGAGGAGCAATGAGGAGGGAAGGAAGAAGTGGAGCAGTCATTTTGTAAATAGCTGGGGACCTTGAGGGGTGTTTGTACACGAGTCGAAGAGTCGATAAGGGTGTAGCAGGTCTGGGTCTTGAGAGGGATCACGCGCTGGTATCGAGAGATTCGACCGCGATCACGACAAAGAACAGAAATGAAGAGTGAAACTGATGGGCTCTACCTACCATGATCTCAATTATATACGCTTTCATGCAGCCCGAAAGGCTTGTCCATGGAGGCCACCATGTTTGCCTGGAGGGACAACACCCGGGCCAGAGAGCAATGAGCCACGAATTTCTGCACCGGTGAAGCGATCCGCAAGGTAGGGTAAAGAAGAAAATGAAGCAACCCCTGATGTGTCACCAGCTGTGGCTTGAGCCTGTGGCCAGGCAATTCATGCCCAATTAAAAGTGAGAGCGACTCATGGGTTGATAGTCCAGATATTACCGCCCTGTCGCAAACCGTTCATCGAGAAGCTGGGACGGAGTAGCTATTGCACCAAGTCACACCGAGTATGCTCCAAAGGGGCGGATGGTGGCTTGAATAAGGTCACAGCTTGGACAAGGGCAAATCAGGCACCAGGGGGCGGTGCTCTGTACGTATAATATCGAAAGCATCACGAAAAGTTCATCCAGCGCAAAAGGATGGTTGCCCTGTTATGGGTGCCCTTGAGAAGGCATTGTGGCTAAGCAAATACTCATGTTGGTGACCGGAACCGATCACGAATGGATTGTTCAAATCAGTCCCAGAGATAACAGATGAAGCCGCTCAGAGCGGCTCTCTGCGGTAAAAGTAGGATTCTTCGAAGGTACCTCGAAGCTCGATGTACCGATCGAGCATGACTTTTGAAGCTCGCAAGGGATATGAATAGCCACTTACCGGTGACAGTCCTCGGTAAGACGCGGGAGGAAGATGCCCTGGACAAAGGAAACAGAGACCGGTGGTTTCTCGGCATGCGGAAGCACATCCCGAGTCGGGGGATCTTTTGCTAGTGCCTCAAGATCGAGGTCACAGATCTCCAAGGTATTTGACTTTCCGAGTCTCCTGTGATCCAGTATGACGACAGTAAACCTTATGGTTGAGGAAGATTAATGGCTACAACAAAACACCGACTCGGTTGGTACTTCCTGGCGAAACGACCAGAGCACCATCAACGAGGGTCGGTCCGTAGTCCTTGAGGAACTTGAGGAACTTGGCCATTATTCATACTGAAGAGTAGAAAAATGCCTCATACTTTGTTCCTCTTACCAGCCAGTGAAGGGTTGGAAAGGCTGGCTTAGTCGGTGGAGCGGAGAATGGTATCCAGTATGGATACCGATATCCACGATCGGACACAAGTTGCAGTCGTAGTCGATGATTGATCCCCGGTTTCAAGGAGTCTGGTGATCAGATTAGTATCCATCTACCGGCCGATGGCAATTATGGCAGTGACGGAAAAAATGAGGCTGCTAACTTTGAAGGGTTCTGATTGACTGACTGAAGAACATCAGCATTGGGGCAAGGCCGGAAAAGCGCCCAGTTGCCCCAGGGCTTGGCTCGGGATCCATCTGGTCTGGTGGATGATGTGGTCGTCTTGTCGAATGCAAAACATCAGTAGCTTGACGGCTTAGCATGTGTGCTGTAAGGAATATTCTCCACCTTTGCGGCCTCGGTTGCGGTTATAGCCAATGTAGTGTGAAGGCGTTGGGTTATGGTTTTCTAGAAGGGATGTGAAACCGGCGGATCGGATGAGGTCACCATCGTGTGCCCAATTCGACGATCACGGATGGATCCAGTGCCGAGTTCTTTGGTAGGATCACTTACTGGGTGATCCGCCAGGGCAATCGAGTGGAAATCACCTGCTCTTGAAAACGTGAACTCTACGAGGGTGCAAAATTCAGAAACTCACCGGGGGACAGTTCCAATCCTTAGAGATCACCCTGGAGCCTAATGGTAGTGGTTTTGAACGGTCAGGTAGTGTCGAATCTGTATTATGAGTGGAGGGCAGTGGAGCATCAAAAACTCCTTTGCAGATTGAACGAAATTACAGTAAACTCAAGCAAGGGTAAGATCATATCCGAGAGAAAAGAGGGGACAATTATACGACGACAATAGTCGATTTGAATGGACGAGGGGAAGCAATTGAGTTGCGGAGAACCTAGTTAGTACCGAGATGCCTGCGTACCTCAGGACTCAGGTGTCTGTTATCAGTACTCGCTGTCAGATGATCCATGGAAGACTCATACGGCTCCGGATTCCCACCAGGAGAACAACCATGGTTGCACAGGAGCACTAGGAACTACAGAGTATCTATTTATCCAGTACCTTTCTATAAGAAAACACAGTTGGGCATACACCACTAAATTACTAGACACTGGATAGATACCTAACCGTCCGTAAGAGATCATCCGTATCTATAATTGCTTCGTCTTATTGGATGAAGATGAGGAAGATATCCCCCACCCTTTGCGTCACAGCCTTATAGAAAGGACAATTAATAATGTCAATAATTCATCAACTATCACAGCAGCACGACCTCCCGGGATAGACAGGAGTATCTAGTTATGAAGAGTATCAATGCAATATGAAATACTGCGAAAGGACCTCCTACTCTAGAATGGAGATGCTGAGAGGTGAAACAATTATCAAACTACTCCATACAGATAACATTGTATCAGGTTATTGCTTGACTACTTCATACCAGGAGGAGTACTTTTGATGCTATTCTCCGTTCTCGGATATCCCCTTTATACCCTTCAATTTCATCGCTACTGTCGCTACATACAAATAGCCGGCTACATTCCTCCTTCAGACGGAATTTCCCTTGCATACTTCCATCGTGCATAGTACTTTCTTAGTGCTTGCCCAACGATTCCCCGAATCCCCACACGACGTCTCTAGCCTCGAGTCTAACAGTTCAGCTAGTCTAGTACTTCCCTTTTATGTGACCCATTCCTATTTTTTGCGTTTTGCCCCTCAGCCGCCTCCTCATCATCATTGCCATCATCCTCATCAGCTCCATCGTCTTCAGGTCTCGGCCTGCTTCATTATTGTGGCCTGGTGCCCGAATCATCCCCTTTCCATTAGAAAATCGTCGAACCAGCTTCGGTGGCCTTCTTCGGGCCCTATTATTCCCCACCCTTCTGCATCCACTTACGATTTACTTTCGAGCTCCTCCTCAACCTTTTTTTTCCGTTACTGCTCCCCATCGCTGGTTCTTTCATCCACACCACCACCCACAAATATTTGTCGCACGCTCTTCTTTTATCTCAGATACTGTCCATCAACGGCATATCCTCGACTTCTTTGATTGAAACATCCGAATTGAAAAAGAAACACACCCTTAAGAGTCATGAACTCTTCCGTGCGTTACCGGCCCTTGTCTCCGAGCGGCCACCGCATGGTTGACCCCATGCGTGCCTCGACCGGAACAGTGCCTCTCAGCTCCTCATATGGTCTCCATGAATCTTCCATGGGTCGTCCGGGATACCCAGCCTACCCTTCCGATCTCCCATTAGTGACCCCCTTCAGCACTCCATACAATCCTCGTGTGGCGCATGAACCGAGACTCGAGGTCCAGCCGGTTTCCTCGAAGACATACCGGGACCCTGGTCACTCCACCAAGCTGAGAACCGAGTATGCTATCCGTTCGAGACCGCGGAGCAGTACCACTTCCGCTGCAGAGATCCACCATACTCCCGCCCGGCTTGAGGTCCCACCATCCGGGAACAGACATTCCCCTGTGGTCTCAACGAGCCACCGCCGATCTCCGAGTCCTCTTCCGAGCCATGAACGGTATCTTGTTCCTGCGTCCTCGTCACACCACGGTCGGCGTCACAGCCGGCAGTATCCTACGGATTATGCAAGTGACACTGGCCGACTCGAGCCTCATGCCCGAGGAACGAGGTCTCGCACCGGCCATGGAGCCTACCGGATCCACGACCACGGTCACCGGTCGCGCTATCCACCTCCTGGAGGCTTCCGCAAGGGAGAAGACATTGATGACTACGACGCTTACTCTTACACCAACCCTCGGGAGCAGTTCGAAAAGGATTCGGTCGCTAGGTTGAATTACGGTCGGGGTTCATACCGCAAGGAGAGGCCTTTGAGCATCACAGGAATCGAGGACCCTCGGCTGCTTTCAAAGAAGGAGCCGCGAGCCTTGGGACCGCCTCCCTCGCAGAGAGGTTTCGACAAGCTTGGTCACGATCCGAGATCCCGATTGTCGGTTCATGGGTCCGTTGGGAGCGACGCTGACCCAGCGGAATCCCGGAGAATGTCGTGGCAGCGAAGACCAGCTTCCTTGCACCAGGACTATGATGATGGTTACTCTTCCTACAAGAGTGATCATGAGGACCGCCGGCGTCACCGCAGTCGGCGGCATGACGATGAGTCAAGTAGCCGGCAGTCCTACGATGAAAGACCCCCCAGGAGGTCGACCAATGCTACAAAATCTGCCGCTCCATTAGCAGGAACGGGGCTGGGAACCGCTGTTCTCGCCACCGGTTATTCTGATGACTTTGACTACGCTCTTACCCCTCGAACCGACCGTCATCAGTCTCATGATTATGCCCATCATGAACAGGAAGACCATAGGCGCCGCCGTCGGTCGCGCAGATTGTCGAGACCGAGAAGTGAGATTGATTCTGATGGATACACGTCAGACGAGGATCTGAAGAACTACCGACGCGAACCTTCTGCTCGACGGCACCCCGGTGGTTCCGACTCATCTTCCGGTGGAAGCAAAGACAAAGGAGGGAAGCATTTGACGGTAGAGAGGACACATAGACGTAGGAGCTCACGCTCGCAACATCTCGAGGAGAATGGTACTTCACGGAATGAGACGAGATCACGCGGATCGGGCAGCAGCCAGGAGGATTTGAAGAAGACAAACAAAGAACCTGACGCCCCTCCAAAGGGCATATTGAAGCCTCCTCGAGAGAAGTTCCCCGAGGAGCCCAATCCCGTGCGGGAGGGAGTGGCACCCCTGAAAGATGCCCACAAGAAGGGAATCCCGCCCGGAGCGCGATGGACCAAGATCGATCGACGTCTGGTGAATCCAGCTGCTCTTGAAGCTGGAAACGAGCGTTACGAGGAACGACCTGATTATGTCATTGTGCTGCGGGTGTTGACCAAGGAGGAAATCCAGGGGTATGCGGTCAAGACGCAGGAGATCAGAGGTATGTGTTACTTGTCGCCATTATCCTAGATTGAGGCAATTCGACTAACCGCGAGTCAAATAGATGCGCGTTACCAGGAATACCTAAAGGAGCGGCGTAAACGCAGAGAAGAGGATCGTCGCCAGGGCCGCAGGACGGACAGTTTTTCCAGTGACGATGAAGATGAATCCGATGAGTCACGACGTGCAACTGAGGGATCAAGCGGATCAAAGTCTGATCCGAAATCATCAAGTCAATCAGTGGCGGATGCCGGCAAAGCATAGACTTCGTTTATTTGCTTGCTGATACTGCTGGATGAATGGTCATTTTTCATGATGCGACATGATGGTGAGATTCGTCTAGTTGTTCAAATCACGTGTTCTTTAACATTTGCGTGAATCATGAAGTCCACCAAGACACAGAGCGTAGCTTGTAAGAAATAGATTCTCCAATATGTCTCTCTGCCCTGCCTCAGACCCAACGAATACCACCCCGCCCAAAGCAAACATTTTCACGCGTCTGACCGGGCTAAGTTTGCCTGAAGGATACAGACTAGGTCCTCATGACCCTGCCGCAAACCGGCCATTTCGGAATCCATCCATAGCCCACGAGAACCAGCTCAAGGATGGTTACACCGCGCAACCTGACAGCTTTGCTAAAGCTGACTGGTTCTCCGAGGGCAGTGAGCCCGAGCCCGAGCTCAGCATTCGGTCATTTCATTTCATTTCTTGCCTTGTGCAACATCAACATCAACATCGTCTGGGCGATTCTGTCCGTGGGGTAGGACGGAGATAGATGATTTGATTCCGTCCTCTCCATGTTATGATCATTACGGGGTAGTAATGGAAAACAACGAGCGTGGACATACGGGGTATCTACTAGATAGATAATCCCATGCTTTTTGCATTTGGAGAAACCGGGCCTGTCGGCTGTCACATAGTATTCCGTATTCCTCTTATCTTCTGTCACTACAGTGCATGCAGGAACTCGAAGACGGGGGAGGAGAAGTCCAGTCAGTCAGTTTCTTGGCATGATGCAAGACAGTGAGACACTTGAATTTCCTTCATTTACTCGAATGGGTAAGGCAGGATAGAATGGCGAGTTTGCATATGTCAGTAGTTCAGTAGTTCAGTAGTTAGTAGATGGGTATCTAGCTGGATGAACGGCGGTTGGAAGAGGAGTCTGGACTGCGCCACGCCGGAAGGGAATGCTACATCGTTAGTTGACTGTAGGAAATATCTCATATAGAGGTCCGAGAGGGGCTAGTCTAGTTAAGGTACTTGACTCTTGACAGGTGCTGGTGAGAGTGAGACCATGCATGTCGAGGAGCTATCTAGTGAGCACGTCGCCGAATGATGGACTTGAAGTGGATGCACCGGAGATGGAAATAATGGCGCGGAACGTGCCGTTCTCACTGCATTGGATGTGCCTACGGCAGAGCTACTCTTTATGGCTGTGATCAATGCTATTATGCAGGGCTAGCCAGTCGCCACAGCTGTCAGTGTCATGATGAGAGGGGTTTGTGGGGAGTGTCAGAACCAGGGGCAAAAGAGTCAAGACTAATCCTTGTACTCTACCTGCGTTGATGCAGTCGTTGGATATGATGTGCGCTTAACCAGCCGGTATGGACTACGGAGATCATCCATTGTCGTCGTCTGATGGGGGCCGATCTACGAAGGAAGTACGGACTATGGAGTGCGGAGTATCCAATCCATGTATGTATGGCGATTGACAAGCAAGGCTGATTCGTTTGTTGCCGTCACCATCGTGGTGGCGTCGACGGTCCTTGACAGGGAGTGGTAGGTGTCACTTTGGGGTAGCATCCTGGCGTGTGGCTGTCGGTCTAACTAGCAGGTGATAGACAGACTAATAGGGTGTGTCCTCCGTACGGCTGTATTCCGCAGATCGCGAAGACTCAAGTCCTAGGTACCTGTGGTTATGGAGGACATGACCGTGAGTCTAGAGAGGTAGTCTACTCTGTAAAGTACGGAGTGCCATGTAGTCTACTCCGTACCCACCTAGGTACTATGAAGTCGATACCAAGCCGCTAAATACACAGATGACGACAGGCCTCACAGAAGATCCCCCAATGAGATGCGAGGATTTGAACTCCAGCTGAGCGATAATATGTGAGTGTGACTGAGGTATTATTGATGGATGGCAGGATGGGTTGACTGCCCAATCTCGACATCTCCGAGTCTAGAGTAAGCGCAATCCGTGATAATTGCATTGTGTGTGCATGTGTCCGACTTGAAAGAGTAGAGGCGGACAACGGAGTCAACTCTGCTGCGACATGTCTAAGAAGTCGTTCCTGAGAGTCTCGATGAATCAAGGATCAACCCTTTCCAACACGCTACACGCTACGTGGTCAACTTTAATGGTCGTTGACACAACGCCATTCGGCATGATCCATCCACCAGGCAAATGGGGATTCGACTGGTAAACCAGCCGCGAAGCTTTTGGACTGCTCACATTTGGGCCTTGACTGTTTCAAGTTTCAACTGTCGGTGAATATTAGAGTTTATCGCTTGATGGATGCTTTTTTTTAACGGCGTCTCACAGGGATACCTTGGTTACCTGCATGATGATTTGAATTCAGGGACGAAAGGAACCCTGCCTGTGAGGTAGTTCTCTTTTCTCCTCCACACCGTGTGTCCAAAAATCCAAATGCTCTCTATCCGAGGTGATCGGCTAGGGCCCTCGCAATGGCCCCAATTGTGGGTGGCTTTGGGTCTAGGCTATCTACGCGAACGACGCAACCTAGCTAAGTGTAAAGCAAAAAAGCACACCAGCTAACCTAAACCCGACGTAGTAACTCGACTCTGAATGGGCCTCGGAAGCCCACTGGCTAGGACCGATTATCTGCCGATGGCCCGAAGCTACCTTGTCTAGCGGATTACTCCTGGACCTCCGTGGATCGAGAATCTTTTAGAAGTCGTATGGGGAATTTCGAATAATCGAATTTTCGGAACAGAGCCACAATGGAGACAGTAGGAAGAGCGCGGTGCCAAACATATTGCATGTTAATTACCTTCTTTGTTTACTTAGTATCTTTCATCTTGCCTGTGTGTCTCATGCACCTCGAGGCGCTTCGACTACTTTGCTTCTTATTGGCTGGTCATTCAAGCTGATTAGGCGCATCAAACTAGGCGACGCTTGTACCCTTTGCCCGATGCTTCATGCACGAGTCTTCGAACCTTTTCTTTCAAAATCATGATTTATAATTACGACCCCTGTCTGTCGATCATGGACGGATCAGAAAAAAGGTTTCCCTCAATCAACAATAATACCTCGTTTGGGTCGTTTCCCTCTATCAAGACAACATACTCACTTGGGCGCGGTTCTGCGGTTCCATTAACGGGTGCTTGTCAACCATGGGCTAACCTCGAGAGTTCCAAACTTCCAACACGCGTACGAGCTAAAAATAAATGAAAATAGGAACTGGAGTGATTCTTGTCCCAGCTCCGTACTTCCTAGCCTCCTAGGTCATATCGAGGGCGGATGGTGGGGCCGTGGTACCGATCCCTTTTAGCTTTGGTCCTCTGGAGCCGACCCTTAGGCACAACTACGGGAACTTCAGGTAATATTGAGCTCTAATGCTTTTATCTTAGAGCTTTAATAATGGATCACATGTTTTGGTAACAGAGTCTGACGATGAGCCGGTGGATGGCAGGTGTCTGCCATGACAGGAATGTTATACACTGGCTATACTCGGATTAAGTAAAACAGCCCGAATAGGTATCGTTTGAGGGCACATACTCTTAAGCCATAGCGGAGATCGGCATCCCAGAGCAGATTTGATTGGTGGTACAATTAGATCAAAGTATGTCTATGAGAGGTAGTAGAGCTGAAAACCAGATGAGCAGATTTTTCCTGTTCTTTACACCGCGAAGCGAAGCACCTCAGTACCTGAATAGGTACAGTCAGCATTCGGAGAATTCCGCCTATAATAGAGAGAGCGTGATATCGTCATCCCCCAACTGATTGATTGGTCATGCCCTCCAGCAATAACACCCATTACTCTAGGTAATTTATAAAGAGACTGAAGCAAACTTCGACTGCTGTGTTGCCTGAATTATCTTGTCGACTGATTAACTCAAGGCGCCAAAATTTAGTCCTATCACTAGTATTCTCTTAGCACTTGTTATTAGGTACCTTACGAATATCTATCATCCAGGTAGGCTTCTTGTCCGTGTTCCAGACAACTCCACTTCGGACCCGGCCTGTGCTCCAGACTCCAGGCCTCCAGTCCATCCAGGTGCGGAGAAATATTCTCGTTGTGGATAGGTACCTTACCAACCACTGTCCCCTCTTTTTATCCAATCTCCCATTGGCCCGGCTGGTTCGTACATGAGATGACGGAATTAAATTTGTGCCTTTTATTTTGTCCTTCATTTTTTTGATGCTCCTTTTTTGTCCTCGAGTTTGCTCCATACACCTTTTCCTGCCTGTTCATGATTTGCTGTGGTACCTTCAGAGGATGAGACATCCTTACTTAGAATATCTTATGAAATTAAGGCGCTGAAAGCATCCCAAAGATGGACAACTATGTCACCGCGTTTGCTGCGAGCCTGCAACCCAGCTGGATAGAGATTCCCTGTAGCATGTAGAACTAGCTCAGCAAAGTGCCGCATCTTGACAAATTCTGCGCCATGGTCGAGAATGTTACCTTATGCGTTCCTTTATTCCCTTATTGATCAGTGCCAATAATAGAGTGTTGACAAATACCTAGCATTTCTTTGTCGCTTGTCAACCTAATGATAAAAAGCAATGGTTCGGATTTTGGAACCTTCCGCCGAGATAAGGCTAAGAAGATCAAGATTTCTGGTTGTTGTCCGCCTAAGAAACGGACAAGGGTTTATTCGGACCTGGCAATTGCAGGCCGTTGCCAATGCCTTCCTCCAGTTTCTAGGCAATTAAACTATATCAGCAGGTAATAAGGGATGGCTGTGTACCCAGCATAGCCTGATAGAGCTACGCCGCTGTTATGTATGTTATGGCACTGGGTGGGTACTAAGATAATATGGAACACGAGAGATTTTTTAAATCTCTCATGATATCACAGTTGCGTGAGTAAATACGGATTCTTTTTCTAGCACGAGGCAGTAAGACCAGAATATGTAGGCACAAAAATAAAATGTAGCCCTGAAGAAATCTGCGTCTTCACGCCTCTAAGATTGATTCTACCATCAATGCATGCTACATTGACATGCCTTCAAGCAGCAGTTAGGGTTTCATCTCCCTGTCTAAGGTGAGAATCGATCTCGCTGGGTCTGACAAGGATTCCTTTGAGACACTTGGTTTTTGGTTTTTGGGATCAAAGGAAAGTTTAGGACCGATGGTACATGGGCCGGACATGGCGGGCCCATGCCGGCGATCATCCCCTAAAATGCGCTAGTCTAAACCTACGTCAAGGGCTGACCAGCAGGGCAAAAAAAGGAACTCTTTCGGGGTGTTTCAGGTTTTACGGAGTAGTTACGGAGCATTTGTGACTAAGGCTGCTTCCATTGGGTTACTCTTCATCCTCATGAGGCAGAGTTGATTGAAGTGTTTAATGATTGCATTCATTTAGATGTTAATGACTAGAATAAGTCTAAAATCTACCTTAACTTTCCACATCATTTTCTGTGCTAGCAGATTGCATCTCACATGTTCAAGGTAGTAATATACCAAGGTAGGTTTCATTACTCCATCTGTTCAATATTAATCTAGAGATGTGGACCTTCCGACCTACCGGCCTATGGATCAGATCATCGTCCAAGCTTCAGCGGTTCAGCTACTCCGAGGCCGAGAACCGATCTTGTTCTGGGTCTGAGACATGATTGCTAGCTCGTAGCTCCAGGATTGAAGCCATTGATCCGCCCAGGGATAATCGAAAGCTTCCCTGTCGGAGAGAGCGGGAGTGGGAGGGGCTTTGGAGCCTTGGATCGTATCTACGCTATTTGTTTAGCGAACAAACTTAGCAACATCGCTTTGCCTGGGAATCGTTAATCATCATTGGGTTGCAAATCTGTCGCTGTAGTGTGCATGACTTTGTCATTTTTTCTCTTCATACTGACGCTCTATCATCCTCAGGAGTAACCTGAAGCTTTGCTTAATATCTTCGGACTCGAAATGGCACCCAATGCGCCAAGACCAGGTACAGTTTTGTGACTGCCCGGTATCTCCGGCCATCACATGGTTCCATTGTCTTTCACCAAAGCTTCGACGCCAACTCGCCCCTTTCCGAAATTGTTCTGGAACTGTTGCGAAGACAAAGGCCAAAAATGAGCAATCATAAGTTTCTGGGCTCTGAAAAAGTTAGTTATTCCTAGAGGCTTGGGAGGCTTGAAGAAGGGTAGTTCCGGCGAATCACGGGAGCTATGTGTTAAGCACCCTGTATCAATCCCGCTCGGGTTTGCCAATGGCTGCCCTTGATGGTTCGATGATCGAATCGAGGGCTTAATATGAGCAGTGAGCACCGTTGAATGCCATCAGACCGTGAGGCTCCACTATCGTCCGAAGCTAAAGCAGAGCTAAGGTGTGCCGTGCTCAAAGGGTTGAGGACGTTCTCTGACATGTGTCTGGATAGTGGGAGCTAGATACAGTGGACGTCTATGTGAAACCTACAAATTCGTCTCATCTAATAATGAGCGTTTATCTACAGCTGAGCGGCGCAGCAGGTGCGAGGTTGCCCAAATGGGGAGCTACGGCTTACGACGACCTGAATTAGCCTCCGTCTAAAAGTCTCCAGCGCCTCCAGCCCTCCACGGCTCAGCTCCAGCTAGATAGACTACGGAGTCATCGGATTTTCCCTAGGTATCTTGGCTCCTGGGCTGTTGTCCAGAGCTGTAATACACACAAAAAAGATGCATCTAAAGACACGCATATTATTTATTACTCTAGCTTTTTGACACATGCCGTTTTCCAAGTGTCGGAAATCGGAGTCATTTAAATCCCAGGATAGTGCGAAATAAAATGCCTCTGTTGCATTGTGGCTGGAAGCTACCGACTCCTCGCGCATTAATCCCTTTACTCCGTATTTTCTCGTTCTTGAAAGGCTTCACTAAGTTGGGCTCTCGACCAGCCTGAAAGTACCGACTACCGAGCACGGAGCGGATGGAGGGGATGGAGGCATCACAATCATTAGGTCCAGAGTGCCAAGACCTACTAAATATTCAGAAGAATATGATTGCATGATCGTGCATAGTGGGTCTGTCTATGGGTCTTGAGAGCATTCACAGATTGGCTTTCTTAACGAGTCTTAGGTGGTCTCGAGAGGTCGAGGGCGGAAAGGAAACAGCTTTTAGTGTGATGGCTGGGCTGTGACGGCCTATGACAGGACAGCGACTCGACCTGCCTCTGTTATTATTTGACTGTCCTCGGAGGTTTGCCTTTTCGGGGACGCTTGTTCGAAGGCTTGAGGCATTATAATAATGCACAATGCAGGAGGTTCGTCACTGGGAAGCAGCAGGATTCGGGAGCTTACAATGGACTCACTGGGGCAACGATTGACTAGCCACTTTGCGCTTACGAGCTGGGGTTACACAGTGGTCTGCGAGAGTTGTATCCGCTTGGAGTGAATCATCCGAATGGCGCCGTTAGGCTGTTTCGAGTTTATTTGGACAGGGCCGAAAAGGCAGACTGGGTACCTCGATCAGGATTCACGGACTATCCGGACTGAGCTTGGCATGAGAATATTATCTTGAGGTTCTGATTTGATCTCGAGCCGGGGGATTAATAGGGTAAAAAGAAAATTAGCAAAAGCAAAATAAATACGATGGAGAGATGGAGACACCCAAACTACGCACCATGGCTAACTGTGGATGGATCATGGATGGGCCGGAAGGGGTCCGGGTGGATTTGGCGCCACCCGTGGAAACAAGGCTGACGGCAGCAAGTAAGATCGGTTTGACTCCATAGTCCATACAGGAATGTAACCCGGATCGAGTCGTTGCTGTATTGCCCGCTTCTCTTGAAAGTATAAAAAAGGAGGAAAAAGAACAGAGAAAAGCCAGCTGGATTATGAGAGTACCCAAGATTGATACTAAGTATGGTTCAAGAGGAACCAATATCGATCGGTGGACTCGACTGTGTTGGAGATATACAAACTTGGCCGATCAATTTGATACAGAACAGGCCCATCCATGCATTACAGGATGGAGGCTGTCAGGGCACAGCGTAAACTGCGATGACTACTGTTTGCTGGTGACCGGGATGATTACTTATCTTGACAGTTACTTATCCCTAAACGCTTATATGAGAAAAATAGCATGTGTGATACCTGAAATGGGATCATCTGCCACATCGAACATGGAACACACTTTTATTTCTCTAAAGAAGAGAAGCAGGTGGTGCTATGAAGCTAGATTACTTACATGACATTGTTATTATTTATTACAGACATGGTAACCTAACCTACCTAACCTTTCGCTAGCCAAGTGACTGACTACTGTACGGTGCCTCTTCCTTCCGTCGCCAATCTTCATTATTCCAGACCATCCATGACCAACGATCTACTCAAAAGTAAATCATCCACCGAAAAACTTAAAAAGACTAAACAAGGAAAATACCCAGTTTAAGTGTGGTGGCTATTAAAAATCAATTGATGCCAAGGATATTCTCTGAACTCACGAGCACTTGAGAGACAAGAGCCAGAGATGATGTCGAAGGGGAAAAAGAGGATCAATAACCTCTCTTAAAAAGAAGAGAAGCTCTCGACAAAGGATAGGATTAAAGGACCAACAACTAACCTGCTTAGAAGAGTGTCTTTATCCCCTAAGAAGGTCGCATTTACCAAGAGTGGTTAATATCTATGTACAATCAGAAGACAGAAGAGTGGAAGCGAAGCCAACTAACTAAGGCATCTACAAGTCGTCAAATGGCAATTTCCCTGCCCCAAGTCCAACACATGTGCCACAGCTTAAATTGTGGGCACAAACCTAGCCCAGAGTCCCAGACACATCCATTATGTTGGCATTTATTAATAATATTATTATTATTTCTATCAGTCTTTTAGCAACATGAGTAGTGGCATGTTCTAACCACCTAGCTGCATATCCTGTCCCAAAGCCCATTTTAGCCATCTTCTGGCCATTCCTATGATTTGCTTTATTATTATCCGCAAGTTCGCAACAATAGGATGTTAATACCACAGACAGGTACATTGGCCCTACTGCCTACTATAATGGTCCGGAGATTAGTGGACCACTGATAGATGTACTTCTCAAGACCGTTTCCTTTCACACCCCTCTTCTTCAATTTATCCTCGTACCTTGTGCCTATATCAAGTCTTGATGTGTACTCTTGAGCACAGTTAACAAGGAAAGGCTCGTGAAGCAGGGCCAGAAGCCCGACTCCCATTATTCCTTTATTTCATCCCACCTAGTCCACTGGCGGCTTTCTCCGACCTAAAACTGGCTTGCTTTTTCTCACTTTGTTTGTGTCGCCTCAGTAGACTGCAGGATCAAGAAGTCTGGCTGTACTCTTCTCCATTTTTCTATTATTATTACCAATCTTTGTCCTACACTCACTCGACTGCATCCAGTCCGCGAGGCTCGCTGTGACGTCGATTGAACTGATCCGTCATTTATTGTGTTCTTTTCTTTCTAATATAGAAAAGAGGAGAGAGATATTAGCCTACATGCAGTGATTGTGAGGTAAGTTTTATTCCTGGGGTCCCTTAATCTGGCTTTCATCTTGCTCCATTTCTGCAAGCTGCACATCATCATCCATCTCAAACATACCGTCCGGCAAGAACCTAAACAGATTGAGCTCTTGGACTGGATCCCATCGAGTCATTTTGATCTCTCGCTTCCTTAGTCCCTCGCTTTTTGTCACATTCTCGCCTCTTTCCTCTCCTGCATCCTGCATCCATCCTGGTCAATATTACACCACCTTTCCGCTAGTGACAGGCTCAGTCTGATATACCCAGATTCCCACCACTCAGCGGCCCCCCTGGCGCTCTCCTAGTTCCCTTCAGCTTTGTCAATTAATTTTCCGCCGTTGTTCCATTTTTCCCATTTATCATTATTTGATTTTTTCGTCTTTTTTCGTCCTTTTAGTGTCCGGGTCTTCAATTCGCCTCCATTCCTGATCTGGGATCGCTCGTGCTGGTGCTGATGGCCGTCTGCCTGCCTGAAGGACGGGCCTCGTGTGCAGCTAAATAACCACCCTGGACCCTCACATTACCACTGCAACTGCTGACACTTGACACGGCCGGCCCATCATCCAGACAGCTCTTCCTCCCTCTCATACCCCAGTCCAGAGCCACTGAGCTCCTCCGGGCCACTTCCGTTGTTGTTCAGCCTCCCTTTAGCTTCCGTTCCGTCCCAACTCTGTCTATCTGTGATAGTCTTTCGGAGTTATTGTTCTTGTTTCTCATACTAAACTTCACCAAGCTCTCGCCGTTGACACTCCCAGTCTCCTCCTAAAATCCAGCAACAGTACATGAGATCATAAGAGGCCAGCGAAAAGAGAAGAGGAAAGAAGAAGTCGATTCTTCACCCAAGGCCACTCAAGGTCACTCACGACCGGCATGGTTCAGACTGAACTAGGTCCTCTACCTGCACCCAAATACAAGGACGAGCCTGTCGACGACCATGTAAGTTCCACTGTTACTTTCTCTCTCCAATTTCTTTTACGCCTGTCACCTTGTCTTGTTCAAGGACAATCCCCGTACCTTTCGCCCGCTTGCCGACGTGGATGAAACAGCGTTGGATTGCATTGCCTGTTGCAAGCACGTACGGTTGGTAGCTGTTTATCTGAATCTCACTTCGACTATCCGTCTGTTCCTCAATTGTGCGGCGTCTCTTAGCGGCGTGTTCTTCAATGCGCGGTTACGCTGCTGTCTTCAGCAAGACCCGTTCTTTTGCTATGGACGTCTTACTCTTGCTGCTTTTGTGTTCGGTTCCCCTCTTCTCAAGCCAGCTCAGCACTTCCTTTGGCAACCTTTTGCCGAAGACATAAAAGTAGTTAAGGCCTAACCACAAATTTACCTTCCTATGCTTGAGCGATGTGCAGGCCAATGCTTGATTGAAAGTCATGAGTGTCCGCCCCATGGCCGTCGCTCATGGATCTCTCAACTGGCTTCCGTCATCAGCAATGATCCCATGGGAAAGGATCTCCAGTGCATCTCGAGAGGGAGCATGCTGCACACAACCCTCATACTCAACCCCTTCTCCTCAGGACGCAATGGAAGTCCATTACCCAGCCTGGACATAAATTCAATGCCACTTGTCACGGCACATCATGTTGATCTAGACACCTTATGCACTTCTTAAAGTCCCTTTTCTGAAGTTTGTGCTTTGACTGACCCAGCTGTCATTGGACTCTCAGATCAGACATTCAGCGATTGGACACTCAGGTCTACATAATTCTCATCTGCAACACCCTCGTTCAGCAAGCCTTACCCAGCCGCCAAAACAAACACCTGGTTCTCCGCATCAGCCCACCTCTTCTCTATCTAGTGCACCATACGCGTCGCAAGCTTTGGGGAACCGCATTTTACAGCATCATACAGCTCATTACGGTCAACCGACACACGAACAGAACTACTACTCATCCAATCCTCCCTACAGCACAGCGTCTGCATCAGGACACTATTCATCCAGTGGTACGTGACTCTGATACCAACCGCTTCGCAGGGTACGAAGCACGCGGAAATTGCCTTTGACAGCCGCTGATACCCTGCTAGGCCTTCCCGATATCATGGCGACCACTCAAATGCAGAGGCCTTATCCTCCGATTTACCACACTCCCCAGTCAAGCTCTCCGGCATCAGTCGCTTCTCAAACACATGATCAACATAGCCGAGGACTATATGCGCAATCACCGCAACTGGCGCCACAGATGTATGGGTACCAACCGTATCCATCTATCAACCCTGTACAGCCTCCATACACGACGCACACGTCTCCCCAACAGCATCCGCTCACATCGCAATCCATGATCTTGCCTCATCAAACAAGCACTGCACAGCTACCTCACCAGCCTCCCCAAGCACCATCTGTTACTATGGCCCCCAGTCCTATTGCTGTCTCAGCGTCTCAACCAACACCACCCCAGAGAGCAGTGCTGAGCCCACCACATTCTGCATCGGCTGGTGGTCCCCTTTCCGCCAACAGTATGCACCATACAACTTCAAGTGTCGGTGCAAGCTCCAGCGCAGCACCAGGCCCGATTCCGGCGACCACTCCTCTCGTAGTGCGACAAGATAGCAACGGAGTACAGTGGATCGCGTTTGAGTATTCTCGAGATCGTGTGAAGATGGAATATACTATTCGGTGTGATGTCGAGTCTGTCAATGTGGACAACCTTAGCCAAGAGTTCAAGACAGAAAATTGTGTCTATCCTCGGGCTTGCTGCAGCAAGGACCAATACAAAGGCAACCGGCTTGTTTATGAGACGGAGTGCAACGCCGTCGGTTGGGCTCTTGCGGATTTAAACCCGGCGCTGAGAGGAAAACGTGGGCTCATTCAACGAGCGGTCGACAGCTGGAGGAACAGCAACCAGGATCCTCGACTTCGAAGCCGACGCGTGAGGAGGATGGCCAAAATGAACCGGCGCCACCCTGCGCAACCACCTACCCACATGGCTGCTGCTCCTCCTGACCCTCCGGGCATTCCAGGTGGTCTTGCAGCGCCCGCTTCCCGTTCCGGACTTGGGCCGTTGCCTATGGGACCCCCACAGCTACACCATCATCACGCTCAACCTGAAGGTAGCGCAGGTAATGAGGATGTCAGCGGTATGTTTCACCACATGTGATGTGTTCAAACCTCATTCCATTCTATAACTGTTGTTGGACTTGACAACGGTATCTATGATCGATAATCATGTAACAATCTTCATTGCACGGCCCTTTTGGATGGATACCACTGGCTTGGGTTTTTTTTCTGCATTACCTTTACTTATCTTCAAAAAAAATCCCTTCCCTTCTACCTGCTGCATATACTCTTAACATCCTTGGTATTGTCATACCTGATGTACTTTTATTATCTTCTGGAGTGGTTCCTCTTCTCTATTGTCAACCCATACCCATTCGCCCTCTGTTTATTGTGTCACCATGGGTGCTTGGATCCCTTTGCACCTCGAACCGTGATGTGCCATTTGAAGTTGAGCGTAGGCTAATTCTATATATTGTCATTCTATGCATAATATAGGTACCACTGAGATTTCGAACGGTACCGATCGTCAGCCTGCTGCCGAAGCTCCCCTCACATCAGGGCATACGGCAACAGATATCCGCAGCGCACAGGTCTTTCACGGTTATCCTACATTCCCTACATCTGCCAGCGCAGGAGGCGGATCTAGAGGTCCATCGATACCCCCTTTGATACGAGACAGTGGCCTAGGGAGCCTGGGGAGACATCCAGCGGTTGCAACTTCAGTCCATAGGGTTGAAGAAGTTGAAGACGATGATAACGAACGCAACCCAAGCCATGACGCACTCTTCGGAGCATTGCCTGACGGGAAGCGGCGCAAGTTCATACTTGTTGACGACCCACAAAGGGGTTGTCGCGTTCGCGTCAAGGTCATGCTGGACCAAGTTAACATGCACGAAATTCCCGATTCATACCGGATGTCTAACTCGGTGTATCCCCGGACCTACTTCCCCGTGCAAATGAAACATCCACGGGGTCGAGTCGTTCCTGGAAGAAGATATTTCAAGGATGACGACCAAATGGATGACGACCAAGAGACCGCCACGGTCGGAAGGATCCTAGTTCCAGCACCACAGACAGATGATGGCGGCGAAATAGCCGTTCCTAAGCTGACTAGAGAACGGCACAAGAAGGAGGTTCTGCTCAACGACCTGGGTTATCGAATGAGTTGGAGTCAAAGTCGAGTCTTCGCTAGCCGACCGTTGTTTCTTCAACGCTCTCGTACGTTGCTGTCCCACTTGCTACACCCCTTGCTTCGTGGCGGACCCATTTCCGCTCGTGGCAGTGAAGGAATATTTTGCAGCTAACTTTATTTCCTTGCTTTCTCTGAACAGTTGATGCGTACCGGAACAAGATGCGCAGCAGCATGCTAGCTGCAGGCCAAGATCCCTCCTCCATTCCTCGCCATTTCGAGACCCGGGCTGGAAAGCGAAGGTTCCTGGAGCACAGGCAGCGGCAGGGGATGTCTGCATCTCAACGGAGCGCAGAAGAAGTTGAAGCCTGAAGGGCCCAGTCAGGAACGGACACGGGCAGTCTTCATCCTAACAGCCTGGGGCTACTGCATTTTATGATTGTTGTTTAATGTTTTACGATGTAGCCGACTACTCGCTACGACGTGACGACGCTATGGAAATACGGAATTTGCCGCACTGCTGAGCAGACGGATCCTTGCCAACGCGATCACAGACGCCCAGGACGGTGGATTTGATCGACTTGGAGGCTTCATGATGAAGAAAATGAATGGGATTCATTAACGGGTCAGGCGCTTTGATTTAAATTTGATTTCTGCGATGATTATACAATGACTGTGATGACTCTGAAAATAAGCTATGAGGATATGAGGACGAATGCAATGATGGATTCTTTTTCTTCTCTCTCGAGAATCGAGATCCTTGGGGGTGGACGGAATTGATCATGAAGAAAGAGCGCAAGCCTCATGGACAGATGACAGAAGCTGAGACAAGCAATGATCACAGGTGGTGTTTTAACCAATCAGGATACTTTGCCTATGACAGTAAATTGGTGGAAAGGGGCATGGTCCGGGAGGTACCGTACCTTGCCTGATTTGGTTAGCTAGGGTTACCTCGGTTCCGAAAACGCCAGTGGTAAAAATAACCCAGCCTAGGTAACCTCAGGACGAGGTACAGTACCATAGGTACGTTAAATTGACTCATCCACTCATGCGTTTCATTGCATTTCATCGTTAGAGAACTAGGTAAGAATGAATAGCAGTTGGAGGTTTCAGGTTATTCAAGGATCCAAGAATAATAACCCTGTCGAGGGCATCGGAACCAATTGACATGATCTTAGACCTCGGTATATTCACCTGTCAGACATACGAATTTACCTATTTGATTTCTGGCATTTCACTATGCTCATTGTGATCTGATTCCTCTCTATAATTGTATTCTCGTGTGGCGTCAAATAGTACGAATAAATTAATCTATTGAAATTGCCGGCTGCAGTAAATGAGTCCAAATCTGACTCCGTAATGTTCGCTTCTCCTTCTCCATGCTGGGGGTTACCGCAACCAGGGTCTTTGACTTTGAAAGGGGAAAGAAGGGTCCCTAGACCCTGAACAACGGACAGCAACTGGGGTAGCTCGCACGAGGCAAGAAGTTGCTGGACTTCAGATCACGATAATTACTGGATTATAAGAATCAAATTTGATGAGAATATAACGCTGTTTTACATAGAGGAAGAGAAGGATATTTGTAGTGAGCCGTTGAAGTGGTGACACTAAATCAGGTTGTCGGGGGTACCGGCCGACCGTCAGCAGCGTCAACATCACCATCAAAGTGGCTGTGCTTCATCCTCTGTACAAAGTAAGATCATAACATACATTATTCCGCATGCAGTCACGGGTTTCTTTCCTTTACGTTGCCTTTTTCATTGTTCGTGAATCGGTCATTTGAAGCGACTTGGTCTTCTTTGTCTGTTTGGATTCCATCTCGATTCTACACTCGTCACCTCTTGGGGCGTTATTCTACTTCCTCTACACCGTATCGAGATCGACATCAACATCAACATCAACATCAACATCAACATCAACATCAACATCAAAATTACTGCGATGCTAGTTTAGGTCTCCGCCTTCTGGCGTTTTACCTTCTCGCATGACAGACACCATCGACTCCTAGGTAAGTGTTTCTCCGACACGAATCTTATTGGTGTTTCCCGATTCCCAAAATATCCTGTCAACGTCGCATTCTTCTACCACGCTTGTTACGGAATGCACTCTGCCCCGGATCTGTCTCAGTTGTCTTAGTAAATGAACTCTTCTTCGACTTTCGATAGTTCATGAACCTGCAGTCAAGCTTCCGTAACTTCCAAGTTCCAACCGCTTGATATTCCACACTTTCTTTGGTCTTCCTGACTGTTCCTGAAATATCTCACGTTCTCCGCTGGCATCGCTTGGAACCGTGGTTCGACTCGGTGACCTTGTCCCGCTGATTCCTATTATTGTCAGTTTCCTAAAAAGTCGCGGCGTGGTCCGGATTAATTAAACGTGATCGGTCCATCTGGTCAACATCCTGGCGCAACCAAACTAATAATTAGCCCTGGAGTGCCACCTTTTCTGATTTCGGAGCCAGCTTCTTTCCCATCAGTGGCAGTCAAACGGAAATCGGTTGTTCTCTTGACCTAGCTTAACTATTACTTCGTGTACCGGAAAGTGCAGAAGAATCCATACGAACGAATACCGGTGTGCTGGCTGTGGTCTGAACCATGTCCGGTCCCAACCGGACTTTCAGTTATGGTGAGGGCGACGACGGTTTCCCACATCCATCTTGCAGAAATTATCCCATGCACCCGCAGTACGCCGATGTTCCCCCAATCTCCGACGAAGCCCGCACGAACTTTATGAATCGGCACGAATCAGACTACGGACTTGCGTCCGTGCCGGAGGACGGCCATCGAGGATGGGATCAGGATCGAGGACCGTCACCCTCAATACAGACGGGTTCATCAGCGACCCCGGGGATGGATAATCTTGGGCCAGCGGCCGTGGGAGGCGGCATTAGCGGTATTGCTCTCAGTGTTGCCAATAGCCACGATCGTTTGAGTGGAGTGGAGGCCCTGAGGGGCACAGACGGCCATGAGGCTAATATTCCTGCAGAGCGAGGGTTCAGCACCACGGGATCCGATAACCCATATATCCCTGCGCCGCCGGAGCATCGATATTCGTACGGTTCCAATGTCGCTTTGGGGGCAGCCGCTGCCCCGGCCGGACAGTTGTCCCCGGGTCAATCCGTTTCGCATCTCAGCACGTCGAATCCGTCGCAACGCAACCTCTACGATATGCCATATCAGGGTGTAGGAGGTCTGAACGCGGGGCCCTACCAACGGCATTCGGCCTATAGCTCGAATGACCTGCCTGTTGATATCAATCCAGATGAGATCCTCGATGATGGTGATGACGGCTTTGCACCGGCGCCGAACTCAAGATCTGGTGCTCGCAAGTCTCAGGCAGTTCCTTCGGCGGCTGGAGGTGCTGCAGCAGGCGGGATTCTGGGAGGGCTTTTCGGGAGCAAGAGTGCTGCCGATACATCGTACGGACCGGTTCCGGGAGCTGGTCTCGAGGCTGGAGAGAAGGGTCGCTGGGTCAAGCCGAAGCCAGGGGGAGGTAGTAAAAAGCGTGCATGGATTGTGGGGGCGATCATGGCTTTCATCATTATCGGGGCCATTGTAGGAGGTGCGGTTGGTGGTACAATAGGCCACAAAGACAATGCAGATTCCTCCTCGCCTTCCTCTTCCTCCACACAGACGGCGACCGGCGACACAAGCGCCAATGGGGATCTGGATAAGAACTCTGCCGAGATCAAGGCCCTGATGAACAACAAGAATTTGCACAAAGTCTTCCCCGGTATGGATTACACCCCGTGGGGCGTCCAATACCCTCTGTGTCTTAAGTATCCTCCATCCCAAAACAACGTGACCCGAGATATGGCCGTGCTCGCGCAACTAACAAACAACGTGCGACTCTACGGTACGGACTGCAACCAAACGGAGATGGTCCTCCACGCGATCGACAAGCTCGAGCTGAAAGACATGAAAGTCTGGCTCGGTGTGTGGATCGACACTAACGAAACGACGACAACACGGCAGCTAGATCAATTGTACAAGATCGTCGATGACGCAAAAGACACTTCCGTCTTCAACGGGGCCATTGTTGGGAATGAATTCCTCTTTCGGGCAAGTGACAAAGCTACCGCGCTAACGACCCTCGTCAAGCACATGCAGGAAGTGAGGGACTACTTTAAAAAGAAGAACCTTGATTTACCAGTCGCAACATCAGACTTAGGTGACAACTGGGACGCAACCTTGGTTCAAGCAACAGATGTTGTCATGTCGAACGTGCATCCGTTCTTTGGAGGCATTCCGGTTGATCAAGCTGCGGCTTGGACCTGGGAATTCTGGCAGAATCACGATGTCGCCTTGACCAAGGGCACCAGCAAGAAGCAAGTCATCTCTGAGGTCGGCTGGCCCAGCGGCGGAGGAAACGATTGCGGGAGTGGTGCGAACTGCCCGAACGACACAGCGGGTTCCGTGGCTGGCATCGACGAGATGAACAAATTCATGGAGGACTGGGTCTGTCAAGCCCTGGCAAATGGCACGGATTACTTCTGGTAAAGCCCCTACAGTTCCCCTAATCAGTCAATTGGTTTCACGCTCAGCGGCTAACAAATTCGACAGGTTTGAGGCATTCGACGAGCCATGGAAGGTCATATACAATACTGCGAATGAGAACTGGGAAGACAAATGGGGTCTCATGGACGCGGCTCGGAACCTCAAGCCTGGCCTCAAGATTCCCGACTGTGGCGGCAAAACGGCAACTCGATGATTTGATGCCCCGTTCCCGATTTGACTCTCGATGCATCTCGTGATCGGCAACCTAGTCCTGAAACCCACTTTCATCATGGCATATACGCTGCAAAGACTAGAACAAGCTATTGAGGTCTTTCGGAGTCCGAGCGCCAGATTGATTGGAACCCTTGCTGACGAATGCAAGTTCTCTCTACGGAGGCAACGCTCGAAGGGCAAAATGAGCACCCTTTTCCATACCTCTATCTTTACACATGAAACCTCCATCAACCCCATTTCCCCTCCTGCTATACATGCTTGACGACACATATCCTGACGAACCCTCACAAGACTTTGGCTTCTTTGGCTTTTGGCGTTTGTGTGCTTTTTCATTTCCCCTTGGTTGTGTACCTTCCCACCTGTTGAATATTCTGTTCTCAGTCGGGGCCAGAGCTCCAATCTCTGGTTGCCGTTGGTTTTTGCATGGCTTTGTTGGAAGCTTGTCTCATATTGCACATGGACACTCCTTGCTAAGATACACTTGTTGATGATTGAGGGCATGTTGTATATACAATAGCAGGCTCTGGCTTGGGTTAACTTGACGACATTGAACCTGTGGAATGCCGATTGTTTTCGAATTGAATGAAATATCGAGCACCATTGTGACAGTCGTAGTAGACTTCTGCTTTACATAGTATTATACAATCATGGATCGTCAGTAGTACTGTCTCTACGGATACAAAGGGGTATATACTGGTCTATCTGAGTCTCGCGCGCGGAACTCACCATGCTCCTTTCAACCTCGGCCCTTCAAAAGATACAACCGCATATTCCAAAACGCATGCTCATTGCTTCCAAACGTAGGAACTCGCACTGACCCCCTGCTGCCGAGATACCGACCCACAACCTCGGACTCAATTCCCTCCAGCGGACCCCCGAAGACCAACGGCGGATCAGAAGAAAGCAATTGCTCGAGATGCGTCCGTTCCGCACCGGGACAGTACAGGAATGAGCGATCGGAGACTGTTGCAAACGCCTCGGGGTGGTCGAGAACGGTGATCCCCAGGGAATTGAGGAGCGACCGGTCGAGCTGGTTAAAGACGGGATCTTGGGCGTAGGTGGTGATCGAGGGACAATATTTCTCTAACCCGTGGCGAAATGCACTCGTCAGTCAAACGTTCTTCTATACGGGGCGCAGGCGCATGGGTATACTGATCGCAGCGATCGACTTACTGATCAATTCCGTTACGCTCACCAACGCAGCGAGCTGATACAGCGACACACTCCGGCGATCTACCCAACCCCCTCGCAGGAACCCGCTCGGACTTCCAAGTCCAATGCAGACGATGTTCTCCAGCTGAGTTGGGCGCGCATGGGTTTCGGATTCGGGTCCTACATCGGAGATCGAACTGTCACTGTCCCCTTCCAACCTCCGCCGGAGTGTATCCGCCACAACGCGCCATGTCTCCGATCCCTCCCATCTCTCGCAGTATCCATTGAACTGGGATTGAAGCTGATGGAGGGTTAATCGCGACGGAGGTTCAGCTGGGACTAGCGACGGGGTTGACGATTGACCTTCGTCGGCGCTGTGGTTTGGGCGCAGCGCCCGTCGCACGTTCTTGTTGGTGGTAACGTGCGTCCAGCCATCCGCGTCGGTGACTTGCAGGCGCTTTTGCTGCTGGAGTTTGGAATCGGGTTTTCGGGGTCGTCCCGTGTGGGGCATGTTGGGGTTTATGTGGTGTCTGGTTTCTTTGATGTGATGCTCATGCTCATGCTCATGCTGGGGATGATTTTGTTATCATTATCTGGATGGTTGTCGGTGGTGGGGTGGAGCTTATCGATATCTTATCAGCTATCAGCTGTTATCGGTTATCGGGCTATCGAGTCTCACCTGTGACCTGAAGCTTCTGTACTTTACCAAGTAGTACGCGAACGTGACTCGATTTATTGAAGTGTCATATCAGCTTGGGCTTACTATGCAGACAATTAAGGATAATATACGATTGGCTTGGTGTCCATGATGACCAGACTACGAGCTGCTGATGAGCTGCCGGAGTGTGCTAAAACCAGCCAGAACGCTACCCGAGTCCAGTATCAAAACATGAGGGAATATCGAGATGGTCCAGCCAGACTAATTGCGGATATCCTCGAGTCTCTTAGGAAGCGACGTACTCACTCTTGAAATTGATGTGCATCCATCACAGTGATCACCCCTTCTGCTGCAGTCACGGAGGATCTCTAAGCGCCCAGCCCCATGACGGCCCCCTCTGCTAGCGTTAAGATAGGGGCGCTTCCACCTCCTTTGCTCCACGAATCATCGGCGCAGAATGCCTTCAACCATCCCTGCCAGGACGTGATGCACTTGCAGCCCAGCGTCTTAGACGTCCCTTTGATCCAATCCGATGGCGAGACTGGTCGCTGCCAATTCTCAATGACCATTCAACCATAGAGACCAATTTCAACTTTCTACCTGCGGGTGTGGTCACATCAGAGTCTCTTGCATGCTTACTCGTCCAATGTTAAATGCCTCCCCGCGGTAGTCAACTCACGATGTGGAATCCTGCTGCTGGACCTGGACTCCAGGCTTATTCGCTCTCTTTCAAAAAGACTTGAACGCCCTCCCTATCTGGTTCCTTTGGCTGCTGCTTGCGAAGCTTAATTTCCTTTCCTCTGGATGATGATCATTCTCTGCGGTTCGGACGGTTGAACTGTTCGCCAACTTGAAAACCCGTAGGAGTTTCATCTGAAAAGAAGACGGTCGCTCTGTTTCATTTGCAGTATTACCTCTGCTGTTGAAGTTGACCTCGTTATTCCTTGCCTTCCGTGAAGGTCTCACATAAACCATGGTGTTTCAATCTTCGATATCGCAATGGGCGGCACTCATCGCACTGCTGTGCGCTGGACTGGCCAACGCCCACACCATCATCACATACCCAGGCTACAGAGGGAACAACCTCCACACCAACGGCACTGTCGAAGACGCAAATGGTTTGGGGGCAGCTTGGTTCAATAACTCGCTAATCTACCCCTACGGCATGGAGTGGATGTATCCTTGTATGAAACCCAGGCGGCCTTCGAGTCTGTCCGCGAACGTGTGCACAGCTAATGGATGATCGTATCATTTTGCAGGCGGAGGAATGCCAACATCCACTAACCGAACAAAATGGCCGGTCAAAGGCGGCGCTATTGCCTTCCAACCTGGCTGGTTTCAAGGTCATCAGACCGCCCTCATCTACATCAACCTGGGCCTAGGAACAGTTCCCCCGAACATGAGCCATCCTATGATCCCTCCCTTCCAGATCATAGGTCCGACCAATAACCCTTATCCCGGTACTGTCTGTCTGCCACAGGTCCCACTGCCGGCAAACATTAGCGTGAGTCCAGGAGACCACGCCACTATTCAGGTTGTCGAGACTGCCAAACACGGTGCAGCCTTGTACAATGTACGTCCCCTGCTTTTGCCCAGTGGCTGAATCTGACCATGATGCAGTGCGTGGACATTGAATTCGCCGATCCGTCGGAGGTAGAGGAAGTGACGCGTGAGAATTGCCTCAACTCGAGCATCATCTCCTTTGGCGAGCTCTTCACAACAACGTCGCTGACATCGGCGGCAGCACCCAAGCCGTCGGTGATGAGCATGCTGCCCGTTTACATGGTAGCATTGTTCGCCTGGGCGATGATGTAGATACTGGTTTCACTTTGGCTGTTGTGGTTTGTCTTTGCATTACATACCCAGTTTGAGATCTTGTTCCATGAAATTTGCGAGCCTTTCTTGTCTATGATTTCTGACACTTTCCTTGGTGGGGGACACGCATTTTTATCCTACAGGCGTTATAGGCTACGACCCCATGACCGGGGCAGATACTTGTTGATCAAAAAGCCAGACACAGCTTCAGATGCTAAATCCACTAATTACTATATACCATATGTCCAAATACGAATTTACGGGACCATTACTGTTCATTATTCAAGACTACGCACCAGGCCCAGAATCGCGTTAGCAACCTCATCTGGACTCTCCTGAGGTGCCCAATGCCCAACGCCATCAATCAACCTCAGGAACCTAAAATCGCTGCACACCTCCCCGTTCACAATCTTCTCCAACGCCCCTGGTTCCTGGTAGATCCCCCAGTCCATCTTCCCGGACACAAACGCACAAGGCACGTCGATTTTCTTCCCCGCGAACGTGTCGAAATCCCATGTGAACCGACCTCCCGCCGCCGTCCGAACTCGATACCAGTTCAACCCGCCCTGAAAGCCCGTCCGCCCATACTCAGCCACATAAACATCCAGATCAGCATCCGGCAGCCAGGTCTGCGAAACCTGCCGAGCGTTCTCCGGCTCGTTTTCCATGTCCAGCGCGATAGCTTCGGGCATGGTAGCGTCCAACGGCATGATGTAGTAGAACGGTAGTTGAAGTAGTTCCTCCGCTGTCCAGGACTTTAACGGACGCGGGTCGTTGCGCGCGCACGAGCCGCTCTTCAGGTGGAAGTACCCGCGTAGGAACTCGTGCAGTTGGCCCCGGGGGAGGCTCATCTCGTTGTTTGCTGAGGCGGTCGAGTAGTACCATTTGTAGTGTTTGCGGTTGTGTCGGGCCAGCTCCGCGTGAATGTTGTTGCTGGCGGCGGACTCCGTGCCGCTGCTTCCTGGGGCTCCGTGGTCAGGGTCAGGGTTGTTGGCGGTGTTGAATGGTAGTGATGGGGTGCCGTTGAACGGATGGCTCAGCAGGACCACGCTCTCAAAGAAATCTGGCCGGATCAAGGCGCACATGGCGGCGGATACGGCGCCGCAGTCGTGGCCCACGACGCAGCGGACGGAGCGGTAGCCCAGTGCGTGGACCAGAATCACCATGTCTCTTGCTAGCGAGGTGAGCGAGAAGGTGGACAGGTCTACTTCATCGTAGCTGCGGGTGTCCCAGCCTGTGGTGCGGCCGAATCCGCGCTGGTCGGGGGCGACGGCGTAGTATCCTGCTTCTGCTAGTCGGGGGAGAATCTTGCGCCACGAGAAGGCCAGTTCGGGGAAGCCATGGAGAAGCAGGATCAGAGGACGGTTGCGGTCGGGAGTGTAGCCGGCCTCGAGGATGTGGAAGTTGAGGGCGGGGGTGGAGATGGATCGACTGGAGACATGAGGTGGAAGGGGAAGAGATGAAGATGCCATTGTACTTATTACTTCGCTTTGCTGTTGTTCGTGAGATGTACATGCAGTAGTTAGTAGCTTTATACATTCGTAGTTATGTAGGAAGGTCATAGATCTCTTGTTCTCCGTATATCTACATTCTCCGCATTAACGCGAGTATATATGTTGGATGTCTCCATAATGATCAGCCATATTGATTACCCGAAAATCAAGGCGTGAAGGCAATAAGGCAGACACACTTCATTGTCCATTCGAAACCTTATTTTTAAGGTACCAACGAGCTGCAGACGAAAGATGCAACCTCAGGCACCTACAAATCCACACCACACACATACATCATCGATGCCTTACAGTAGACATCCTGCAGCAATCGGAACACGAACAGTTCTGCAGTACGTAACAAGACCCTAATCTATCGATCTTAAAGAACTCTAAATCCTCATAGAGACAAGAAAAGGCCTAAAAAGGCCAATCCCACCAACTGTTCCAAAAAGAAAAGTAAAAACGGCAATCATTGATTTGGACTTGGATCGGCCTCTAGTCCAGTCCATGACGCAAAGTGTGCCCCTTCGATCCGCTCTCTCACCACATTTTCCTCTCGATCGGCATTCTCCCCCTTCTCGGGAGTTGGGACTGCAACTCCCCTCTCTATTCATCGTCATTCGGGTTCAAGTTTCTTGATTTGTCAATTCAGTGTCGCATCAATTTCTTCCTTCCTTTCTTCCCGCTTGTTCCTATAATCCCTCTTCCTTATACATTCTTTGAGGGAATCTTTCTGCCTTTTTTTGCGCTTCACCCCTCTCGTTGACAACGCACCACAATATTGCCTGGCAGAACGAGGACTTTTCGAACGTCACGCACTCTACGGCTAGAGGAGCTACCATAACTATCTGTCGCTGTTCTTCGCAATTTGAGTGTCAAGTCACAGTGATAGATAAAGCTCTAAGAGGAGCCGTGTCTTTGACGACGTCAGCTTCCATGTCCGCCATTTGACGCAGTCGCGACGATAACGAGTTTCTTCCGCTGGAGGAGCCAACATGTTCCGCAGAAGGAGAAGCACGTCTCGTCATCAGGTGAGCTTTGCAATTTAGACGTATTCGCAAATAAAAACGGCTGTAACTGATTCTCTTTGCTATCCTCTAGCCTCTCTCCACGGTTCCCTCACAGTCCGCCCAGTCCGCTGCCAGCCATGCATTCCTTAAATCCCAACCCTCATCGAGCAGTCTGTCGTCTGCTGCGGCGGCGGCGGCTCTACGAAGTCTCACACCCACTCCAACACCCGTGGAAAATGTCCAGACCAAGAGAATGATGCAAAGACGGGCCTCCGTAACTTCGCAGACCAGCAGGACAGGCAGCCTCCGTTCAGACAGCAGGACAGCCCTTCGTCGCAGTAATAGCTCGAGCTCCATGAGCAACAGAACGTTCCGAGAACAATCCCCGCATCGACCTGTTTCCAGTCACGGCCAGGTGGATGACGTTCCACCCCTGCCCTCCATCCCTCCAGGAATCGCAGGCAGGAAAAATTCTGGTCGACGCTCCGTCAGCCTGGAGCCAAGCGTGCGATTCGACTCCTCGCCCAAACATAAGACCCTGGGTCGCGGTATGAGCGTTGACAGATCGCTGCGATCGTCGTCCAGCTACTCGCCCATCCAATCCCAGCAATTGTGTACGGTCCCCGAGCTTGAACGATCGAGCAGTCGGAATTCAATCAATTTCTCATATCCGATGACTAGTCGACCAACGTCCCCAACCGTCTCGCGTCAATTTCCCACACAATCTGAGGCGTTGACTAATGTGTCGCTCAATCATGAGTTGTCGCCCGCCGGGTCTCCGAATGCTCGTGCAGCGAAAAACCAGGAGACAAGGAAGGCAGCTGGGCTCATTGCGGGAAGCCCCGGGAGAAACGCCTCTTCCGTTGGCACCGCTGTTGCAGCTGCACAGGCTGCTGTGGTGCCTAAATCAGATGGAACGGGTCACTCACCTGTGGTCAATCGCTTCGTCAATCATCGAGAAGCGACAACTAATATTCATGGAAAGAGTCAGGACTTGCGACAAGTATCCTCTCATACGATGGGGCCAAAGCTGGCGCCTGCTGTACCTGAAGAAGATTTCCGGAGCGAAGAACGGGCGGGCCCAGATGGAATCGGGAGTAGCTTCAATCATCCGCGCGCCGGGAGTGTCTCGCCCATCGACGACCCTGTGTCCAATTCTTTGCAGCAGTTGTATGCAGCAGAACCTTCAATCATCAGAACACCAGCCACGCCGGACGAAAAGGATGCACGACCTGTCCAATCCACTGAGTTGAATGAATCTGCGAGGCTAGAAAATGGGCTACAGCAATTCCCAATCCGTTATTCCAGCAGCAGCCCGGGTAGGTCTGCGCGATTTTCCTCCCAACTCGCAGTGACTGGAATTGCTGAGCATCAACCTCCTCCGAGATCGGTTTCACCGGTCAAATCCGCGCTGAAAAATGCGCGGAAAAGCTCGCTGTCTCCTAATGGGAGAAACGGAAGTGTTATCCGTCCAGGTCCGTCACTCAGTGAGCTCTCCGACGCCACTTCTGTGGCTTCAGACGATGGGTCCAGACTCGGCTATCGTAGGAAGCCTGTCAAAGTAAGCTTTGACGATGATACTGAAGTTGTTGGAGTTGCAGCGAGTCCGCCAACCTCCCCAGAGGAACTAACCCCTGAGCCTCCTGAGAAATTCAGGATGAGAACTGGGTGGTTCGGGGTCGGTAAGCGGCAGACCCACCAACGGGATACCGTTGATCCCGATGAGTTTGACGAGGTTTTGAAGCCCCGACCTGCACTTCCTTCTTTTGGCAGTATAAGAGGACGCCGAGAGGACGAACCTGAGCCTGCCCACCCCGACTTCAGCGACAATGAGTCTACCGCCTCGTCTGAGTTCGATGAAGAGGTCTCCGGCTGGTCTGTCTCGAATGACCGTTCCGTTCGAGGCATCTTGTCCAAACATTTGGTAACAAATGATCAATCTGGCACAGAAGTCGATCGCATTGCCGTCACTGAGTCCACTGAAGGTGCTAACGACCAAACGAACAATCAACTTAGACAAGATAGTGACTTGGTTCACGAGCCGGTGTCGCAAGCTTCTCAGGCTCCGAAACCGTCTGTGGCGGATGCACACCTGATGCGAGAGCAGGAACCACTAATGACTCCAGATGTGGGGTTAGCGCTACAGGGCGTGACGGCCCAAACAACATCACCTGGTACCGAAAAAGGGCGTTCAAGTCTTGAGATATACCGTGTTCCCGGTGGTTTCCCGCGAACCTCGTTAGAGTTTGACTCCAGAGCCACGAGTAAAAGGAAGGGCAAGAGGAGATCGCGCGGTACGTCTGTCGATGAAGATATGCCAAATGGCAAGGAGAGTGATGACGAGTCAGAGGAAAGTGTTTACAGCGACGCTGAGGAAGTCGTCGATGGTGATGGCTTTGGGTCAATCAATGCTATCGTGGATGCACGGATAGCGCAAGGCAAAGATGGCCGGCCTGCTGATTCTCTCACCGGCGTCGCATTCCCGAAAGAGGACACACGCGGAATTGGAGCTAAGTCCAAAAATGGGACGGCGAACAGGCTGGAAGAGTCAAGTCAGCCTGATCGCGCAGCCACTCCCGTGCAAGAAGCACGTATTAATGCTAAGGCTGCCGAGTCTCCCTCCTCCCAACAAGAATGTCTTCCATGTTCGCGTCCTGACCTTCCATCCCCGGCACACGCCACAGTTCGGAGCAAAGCGACCGCCAAAAACATACATCCGGTCCCACACGCGAGTCAAGCGAAGCGGCCTATGTCAACGACGGTATACAGTGATTCAGGGCTTCGCGATGCTGTTGCGACGGATGGCTCATTACGCGACCAATCCGGCAACGGTACCTCTGCTTTACGTCAAGCCGGCTCTGAGCGGGCCAAGAAGAGACCTGTGTCATTCGGGCCTGTCCTGCAGAAGGAAATCGATCCAGCTCCTTCTAGTGATGGAGTTATCAACAGCAGAGCGCCTTACATGCCTCAAAGGACAATGTCCGCTGGAAGCGACTCATCCAGCAGTTTCATAAGGTCCACGCGCCGTGGCAAAAAAGGTGGACAGCATAGCATGCGTCTCACCATGCGGGCAGGCCCTCCGATCCGCGCCATGCCACCGTCTCCCGGCCGGACATCGTCGCCTTCCTTCGATAGTCGGCCCCTTTCTTCAGGGTCGGGAACAGGTACCATGCGCACCACATTGCGGAGCAGTGGACCCAAGAACGACAAGGCTCCGACATTCTTCTCTGCCAGGTCTCAGAAATCGAAGGCTACCAAGACAACCGCGCCTCGTTTCGTATCCCGATTCCCGGATTCCGATGACGAAGATGTGGATTTCCGGCAGCGGAAACTGTCACGTCGATACGATGATTCGAGTGACGATGAGGGAGGCCGCGTGGCGCACAACCTTCGTCCAGTTCGCGGCATTCCTCGACGGCACGGAACAAACGACGGCGATTCGACGGAATTGGAAGATAGCTCTGAGAACGAGAGACCAACCACCCCTGCACCAGCAGCTGTCTCCAAGAAACCTAATCCTCCTTCCCACGACCCTGCACTTGCTGCAGTGGCCAGGTCGCGTGGGATGACAGAAGAGGAGCTGGAGGAGTTCCTCCACCGGCCGGCAAAGGGACGGGTGTCTGGAATTCTGGGCCGGTTCACTCTGAAGAAATCTCGGCCACCCATGGAACACAGGGTCTCCAAGTCCAACCCCGAGGACGTCACTCAAGTGCGGGAGGAGAATTTGCTGAATCCCGCGCGGGGAACAACGGTCACAACTGTTACTGCCAGTCACTCCGCTGGTTCCCCTGCGAAGCTCACCAAGGGGTCCTTGAAGAAAGCGAACGAGAACGGTTGGCCAATGGACTCTAGGCGCAAAGTCTCAGATGCCGCAGCGGATGGTGGGACTGCGGCGGAACAACACCCAGTAGCGGCGGATGCACCTGAGAACCGAAGCGCATCTATTGCCGGCCATAGTGAGCCCACCGCAAGGGACACCGGGACTAATATGCAGATCTCCGAAGCTGCACCTCCGGGAGAGGGTGAACACTTGGCTAACGCCAATGGCAATAATAGACTCAGCGCAAAGGATGTCGTCTTCCCTCAGGCAGAGCGGAAGAAGCGATTTCCTCGTCTTCGAAAGGCACTCGGCATGCGCAGCTAGAGGGAGCCGAATGATCTCTGCTCGCTTCTTCCACTGCATATATTAAAGCATATTTGCTTGTAATCTATACAGAAATCGGCCGGTTTTGCACTTTGAGAAGGCTTCTCCATATCTACCTGTGCTATGGATTGGTCGAAGTCCCGGTCCTTCTCACGTTTCTACGATACTACGAATTTCTACGCCTACACAGGAGGGAGACAGTGGTCACTCTTTGCCTTGATTTTGAATATTTTGCTCCCATTTCCCTGTGAATCTAATCTGCTGTGATACCTTCGCTTCTTTCACCTGGCCACGCAATGTGTGGAGAAATTGCTATTATGACTCCAACACAGGAGCAGGCTTGGTTGATTTTCTTCTTCGTCTCTGTCTTTTCTACAATTTTTCTACAATTTTTGAGCTATATAATAATAATTTTCGGGGGGCAATGGGTTTGGGGATATGGATCATATGGGCAATGGGCAAAGGGTTAAGGGTCTTAATGCACCATCTTAGGTTCGAGGAGTTTTTTTGGCACAAGGATCGCACTGTTGTAGAAGGAGGATCAAGGACATCTGTACCATCTATGAGTTATCTACGCGATACTATAATGCTATTCTTAAATCGCTCCTTGTGATGGACATTCATCCATCCCGATGGGTTAAGTGACTTCTTCAGACTTTCATTATGGAGTATCTACTAACAGCACATGGACTACTCAGTTTGTGCCTTGATAACCCTTTGGTCAAAACGAGCTTCGTTGAGCTCTGCGGCAGCATGCAAAAGTACCCGATGATCGGCTGTGTTGACCCGTGCAACAGCCTCGGGATGGGAAGCTGGGAGACATGGAAACGAGCTCTTCGCTCTCTCCGCCCACGAGTCCACTTCCCAGTGATTCCGATCTCGTGCGACGGCCCACACGGCGATCCAGACCAGAAGGCAGAAAGCCAGAAACGCCAGCCACCTGCGCCAACCTCTTGCTTTTCCTTCGGTCGGGTATCTATCGATAGATGTGCGAATGTGTCTAGAATTGGACAGCCGACACCTGAGATTGGGTTGCAGCTGTGGCGAATGACAGCCCTAACGGGAAGGCAACGAAAAAGGATACAGCTCAAGAAATTCGATGGCTGGCGGGCGCTTACTACCAGGAGCACCCGTGAAACCAGAGCAATCATGTCGAGATCAGAAGCACCAGGGTGGAGCGCTTTCATCAGGGCTGTCAGCCTGTAAGTTGCTTAGCTGGCATATCTAGCTGCTGCTGGTCTTGTGAGGGGAAAGGCCACAGCTTCTCCGTGCAATGAACGGCGGGATACCCCGAACTCCAATGACGGAGCTCCACGAGTATTTGTCTGGATCAATTGCAGATGGGCCAGAATATTTACTGATTGTAACTTAAATTAGGGCAGTATCACCTCCATATTCTCTGTTGATTATCTTCATCACTCTGGGAGAGAGAGCTCCACTGCAACCATGCCAACACTGCTCAAGTTGGTGAGGAGAAGAGCTGCGCAAAAGCCACCGTCACGGTCGATCGTCCCAGCCCCGTAGCGCCAAGGGATCCAGATTACCGATTCGACCCGGGGAGAACTGGTCGTTGCCATGGAGACTGGTGTCTTTTTGAGTTTCAGCTCTGAGCAAGTGCCATGCTGGCCAGCCTCCAGGTTTTATCGCTGATTGCAACAGCATTATTGGGTGTAGGACGGGGCAGAACATACCATCCTCATGCATGTGAAGATTCATACTTCTGGATGAATGATAATGTTTTAAGAAATACTTTATTGTGACGATAATTCTGTCGAAACATCGTTGCCCGACATGTTGATGGGGCCGTTCGTATGCAGCAGGATGGAGGTCGACGGAGTCGGTCAGAAGTAGCTATATATATCTAGCATCAATGACCTCTGCAGTTAGCACATGCTTCCTCTTGAGCATAAATTGATTCCCACAAGACAAAAGCCGACGAGAATAATAATGATTTTCTTTCGTACCGCCTGGAGAAACTGGTTATCACTCGCAACCTCGGATGGACGAAACCCCAAAGGTTGTTTCTGATCGGGAGGCTGGGAGAGACCCAAACGGGCAAAGCGCAGTAAACAAACGCGTGGAAACAAGACGCAGCAGCATTGGATGGAAGAATTGATGTGATGATTGACGGATTGATGGATTGACTGAATGTTACCAATTCTGTCGCTGTATGGAGGACTCCGTAGAAAGTAAGGTGTTTGTTATGATTAGATACAGTTCGCAGTAGTGAAGGCCAGCCTCTCCCTTCCTATTTCAAGCCCCTCATCGTCCTCTTCTTCTCTCTTTCTCTTTTCTCCTTTCTTCCATTCCTTCTTCCCTTCCATCCCCAGCATTCTTGAGTTTATCTCACATTCCCACTTTCCTGTCAACCTTGTAAAAGATTAGATAGATCTAATCTTCTATCTAATTCTCACTCCCCGCGAGAAAGACTTCTCTTCTAGTAAAGAGTCTTTTCTTGTCTCGCCTTTCGAGTTGTTTCGCAACAGTTCGAAAGGGATTCGAGAAGAGACGCCCAAAGGACAGCCAATCTGGACTTTGACGCCCGCGTCCCCATCCCCTTCAGTGTCTTCCCGTCGTCGTACCGGAGTGACGCTGTTCCTGAGACTACTCTGGTCAGAGTAGAGGGAGAAGTCAATCTCGATCGTACTTCGCACGTCGAACGGGAAGATACTCGAACCTCTGCTCCTCTTCCCGACCCTCGTGCCTACGGAAGAGAAGAAGTCGATATCCATATCACCAAGGACCGTCTTCCCGCGCGTTCTCGCAAGGTTGACGATTTCGAGGTTGTCTACGAAGACCGCTCGCACAAGGGTTCTCGTGTTGCTGAGGTAGAACTTTCGCGTGAACGGTAAGCATTTGTTTCTCGTCTATTTTATTTCTACCATTTTTGGGATCTCCGTTTTGTTTCATTATTTTCCACTCCCATGGGCTGCAGCTGTTTTGGGTGTGGCAATTGCTTTTTGTTGATTTTTCCCTGAATGTCTCGTGCTTTTGCATCGATCTACATTTCCAGTTGGAAAAGTGGAGAGAGAGAAACAAGGCAACAGGGGAAAAGCAGCAAAACAAAGCGAAACAACCCAATTCAAAACAAAACAAGCTGCAGAAGAAGCGGTGACGCCTCCAAGGCTGCGCCAGCGAGAAAGTGGCACCACAAGCCTAGAGCGGATGAGAAATTGCGAGCTATCAATTTACGAGACAAGCCCCGGTGCTTTTGCTCAGCCGGGCCTAAATTGATTAGCCGCTCCATCCAGTCTATTTACGTGGCACAAAAAGACCAAAACAAATGCAGCCAAATCAAAACAAATGCCCCAAAATCGCTATTGACATCCAATGAGCGGTGTCGGCCCGTTCCCTTACCAATTCCCCCCTCTCATGTCCCAATCCATGGTTGTCTTGTCTTCCTATTTCTTCTTGTTTATCATTCTCTCCCGGATATGATCTAACATTCCTCTGTTCCCACCCCCAGATACCGTGAACCCACTTCTTTACCTCGCAAGCCCGTCTACGACCAGGCTCTTGAGACCCAGCTTGACATCACTGAGCGAGAGTATCGTCGTCGTACCGACCCTACTTACGACGTCAGCGTCTCGTACGGTCGTCGTCCCGTAGACTCTTATCAAGCCTACCAGCCCCAACAGACTTCCGACGTCTCTGTCCAACGGTCCAAGACCGATATCGACGTCTCCTACGACAAGGCCTTTGCTCCTAAGCCTCTCGAAACTCAAAAGGGAGACTCCTTCCGCCGCGAGCTTACTGTAGAGTCTGTTTCTTCTCGTCCTTCCTCCGCCGCTTCAATTTCTCAAGTCAAGGTCCTCAAGCCTTACACCGCTATCGATCAACCCCCTGCTCGCAAGATGGGTTACTACGACGACGACGGTAACTACCACTCCTTCCGCCGTGGTGTGGAGCGTGCTGTCGACCGCATCACGCATCCATTCTCCCACCACCACCATCATCACCACGATCGTGAGGAAGTAGTCATCGCTGACGAACGTGGCCCAGTTCGTTACCGTGAGGGAGTCCGTGAGGATGTCCGTATCGTCGAGCCCCGCACCAGCGGTGTCGCTGCGGAATCCGTGCCCATCCCCTGCCACTTCATCCGCATCGGCGACATCCTGATTCTCCAGGGTCGTCCCTGCCAGGTGATCCGGATCTCCGTCTCCCCCCAGACCGGCCAGCACCGCTACCTGGGTGTCGACCTTTTCACCCGTCAGCTCCAGGAGGAGTCCAGTTTCGTCTCCAACCCCTCCCCCTCGGTTGTCGTTCAGACCATGCTCGGTCCCGTCTACAAGACCTACCGCATTCTGGACCTCCACGAGGATGGTACCATCACCGCCATGACCGAGACTGGCGACGTCAAGCAGTCCTTGCCCGTCGTCACCCAGGGCCAGCTTTTCCGCAAGATCCGTGAGGCTTTCTCTGAGGGCCGTGGTAGCGTCCGTGCTCTCGTCATCAACGATGGTGGTCGTGAGCTCGTCGTCGACTACAAGGTCATCCACGGTTCCCGTCTGTAAGCGGTCTAAGCCTCTTTGGGCTTAGGCAGCTTGGGGAAAATGGAACAGGTTAGTTTATCCGCTTTGTCACCCATGCACTTTGTTCCTATGGACCATGGTTGTTGCCTTGTCCCAGGGGAAATAACATCACATGATACTGACGTCATCCATCTAGTTACGAATCTTCTATCTCCTGAGCGAAAACGATAATTTAGATGAAATTGGCAATTGCTTGTATCTGACATGATGGACTACACGATCGGAATGGCCTCTTGATGAAAAATGAAAAGGAAACAACGACAAGCACGACTTTTTTGGTTCATCCCGGATTTTCTTGTATCACTCATGGCCACCTTCTTGTAACTACAGCTAGATCATAATGCTACTTATGTCCCCTTTATCTCGTACTTCAAATGAATTCTGTACTTCCAGTTAGGTTATCGATTCACTGTCATTATGTATCCTTCCATGTCAAGAGTCGAAGTCGTTATTGACGCGAGTTCAGAAACTTATGGCCAGCATCGATCACATTAAGCTGTATCGCTCAATCGCCCATTAGTTGTCACCGTCCTACTCCGTACCAGTTCAAACATTCAATTCATATAGTTCACTTAGCAAACCAGAGCAGCATCGACATCAACAATATATACCAAACATAATGAGAGCAACCAAGCCTGTCCGTCCATCCATATACTCCTGACCTGAACCTTGCGGAAACAAAGAAAGAGAAACCATATATTGACAGCAAAGAGTCGATTGTGTACAACCTGCGACTTCCCCTCTCTGAAGCTCATGAGACACTCATAGCATAGTCAAACAGTAGAGGTGGAAGGGAGACGAGGTAAAGAACTGAGAAGATAGAGGAAGGGAATAAAGAAAGGAGGAGAATGAGCCAGGACCGTCTGGCCAGGAGCATCATCATCCCGGGTTCTAGAAGAAAAGACGGGTATGGAAGTAAGATCAAAAGCAGCATACGCCGAACGCTTTATCAGAGTATCATGGTAGTAAGCATTAGCCGAAGAGGAGCGTTAGGGAATGATTCAACGTGTCACATCGTGGGTCGAGGATCAGAATGTTGGACCACTTTGGGAGAGAAACGTGTTGATGCCGTGAAATCCTAGTAACGCCATAAGTCGATCGAAAGTGATGATCCAGAAGCCATATTGTACATGTCCACATGCGGAGAGAAGAGACGAACAGGGTATCGTTTAAACAAAGCCCCAAGCAAGGTCGGCCAAGAAGGGAGGCATATTTATACTCATGAACAAGAATCGAGAATTGGACATCCTCGGGTCAAAGAAGGGTGGACAATGATTGCCACCTTTCCCCAAATTTGCCATATTCCTGTTGCCACTTCAGAAGATGGCGCGTGAGGACATCCATCATTTCAACGCTGCTCAGATCTTTGAACTCTTTCTCCTTGGAAGCCTGACCAGGTCCTGCTTCGCCATCAGTGCTAGCAGTTCCTGACTCCACTTCGTTGGTATTCGAAAGTAATGCAGTCTCGATTTGATCGATCGCTGCTTTTGTGAGAGAGCCATTTGGTTGGTCTCCATTTCCGGGAGGGGTGATTGTTTCGCCGGCAACAGCCATCTCGACCTGCATCCGGGAGATGAATTCAAGGATCCCGGCGACTCGTCTCTTCATCTCATTCATAGTAGTCCGCTGAGGGTTCATGTAGCGCGGCCTGCTCGGTTTTCCAGTATCTACAATATGCGCTCCGTTGACTGTACCGACTCTCGGCGAGTCCCCACCGATATCGTGTGATTGCCCCCGTCGCGGAGAGTCGGCCCCATTCATATCTCGATCCCTCGTATATTGGTTACGTCCGACCCTGCCACCACGGCGCGCAGGTGGGCGGCCGGATTTACGGGTTGACGGACGAGAGGGAGCAGGTTCCGGAGCAGGTGCAGCGGTGTCCGGGCTAGTTTGGGGAGGCTCGGGGTCTTCCGCAGTGGCTTTGGTCGGTGATGCCGTCTCTCGGTCGGCATCTGCTCGTTGCGACTGTGTTAGGTCGAGGAATCTCCAGTTAACTTCAGAGCACCTACCTTCACCATTTCGCCTCTCCAATTTTCCCTTCTTGCGGCTTGCAAGCTCTGCGGTGTCCGTTTCAGGTTCTTCTGTTTCTTTGATCGGCTTCTCACGATGACCTCGCGATGCCACCCTGAAACTCTTTGTGCCGTTGCCATTAACTTTCGTCTTCGACTCATCTTCTGATGCAGGTTGAGATTCTGTATTCTCCGGTTTTGATGTAGCGCTTGGTGAAGGGGAACTTGTACGCTGGCGCTTCGTCACCTGCTTGTGCCTAGACGGGGGAAAGCGGGTCAGCAGCAGGACCAAAGACCAACCTTAGTTGGGAAGGGCAGTCATCGAACTCACGCTTCGCTGTCGCTTCGACTCCGCTTGCCCCGTCGGACAGTAATGTCCTCTGCGGCGGGCTGAGTATCTTCCTTGCTCTCCTCGATCGCTCGCCGGAGCTGCTCCTCCTCGTCATAAGCAGCATCACGACTATTCATTGTTGATCTGCGCTTGGGGTTGGCAATCGACTCGCTCTGACGTGATTTGGAGTCTTTTGCCCGTCGGGAATCATCACGGGACGAGTCACGGGAGGTTGCAGGGGAATACGGGGCTGGGGCGACTGGGAGGTACTGCGATGAATATTGTCTGCGGAAGTGTAAGCACAACGGCCACAGAGTTGAAAGTGTTTCCATGTAAGAGCATCGCGGTTGAGGTTGAGGTGCGTGAGAATTTAGACCATTGGCTCAGCCTCGACGGGCAAGGAAGAGCATGACCGCATCGTCCGGACAATTCAAGGCCAAATAGACGGAAATCATAGAAGAGCAGATTCTTGAAATGAAAGTAGAGAAAAGTTTTGAGAGAAACATACCCGTTGGACTCATTCTTGATTTTGTGAAGATCTTTCCGACACTCCTCACAGAAGTACTCGTCGGGACTCATCGCTTCATCCATAATTCCTACACAGCCACCGTGTTGCCAAACCTTGCAGGAATCGCACTGGATGAACATGCTACCGAGATCGTCGGACATCAGGTCCGATGAATCTGCGGAGATATTCAAGGCCTGTTGATCCTTGAATCCAGCAGCCAACCCGTTGCGACCGAGAGCCTCCCGCCGAGAGGGAGGCAGGCCTGGGTAGTCTTGCTGCCCACAGAGACATCTGGTAATCTCTTCTTCTTCATCACCCTCTCCGTCTTCATCCTCATTGTCCTCCTCTCCATTCAATCTCAGATTGTCATCATCTCCCCGGGAGCGCTGGCGCTGCCGCGTTTGTGGATATTCGTTTCTTGTGGCATTGTCCGCATCATCAAAGGACTGAGACCGTTGGGTCGAAGATCTCTGAGGGGAGGAAATTTTATGGTTCGACCGAGTGCTTCTTTCGCGAGTCAAGGAATTCGACGAGCTGGAGGAATTTGTATGCTGAAGGATGGCGGGCGAGGGTTGGGAGGTGCGGGCACGAGAAGAGCGACGAGGAGTCATGGTGGTGGAGCACTGCGATGTGAATGAAGTACAGATAACTCTGACAAAGGGACGAATATTAAGGATATGCTAAGTATATAAGAGTCAAGCCAGGCACGATTATAAGCAGATGCTGCCCATGTGCGAGCTGTCGCACGCGGGTAAGGAAGCTGGATTCGACAGCGGCGACTCGTAGGAAAGGCGAAAAAAAGAGAGCAAAAGGACGGGCAAGGCAAAGAGTAGGAGCTGACAATTGGGACACGAGATTGAAAAAAGGATCCAAATAGTAGCGTCTGCAGCTCGAGTCTGAGCCGAGGACTACATAGTCTGCAGATTTCTATTTGTGAGGATTGGAGGTGAGAAGACAAGGGAAGAAGAATGAAACGGGATGGGGGGAGGAGAAAGTACTCCGTAGCAGTAACAATCCTACCGGTCTCTCGGTCAAAAATGGCGGACTGCAAGCGGAATCGTTTTTGGCTTTCCCCGCTCACCATCGACGACTTTTTCTGCGCTCCACGAACCTCGAGGCTCAACTATTCACCACAGTGATCAAAGTGTCTGCTATCATCTTCTGGATGTTGGATTTCCATTTCGCATGGACTTCCCAGAGCAGAATTGCTCGCGATGGTGTATGACTGAGACTGCTGACCTCGTTGGACAGAACCGATGATGGCATCGTCCATTCCATCCATTCCACTAGAAAAGAAACCCCGCTTATCAATCGTCGACCGCACGCAACGTCCACATCCTGCCTCCTCACTACTTATCCATTGGAATTTGAACGAAGAATACCTTAGAGTTGAGTAGATCATTGGGTGGATATTGAAAGCCTGAGTTTCTCTACGATTCTGGTGGTTAGAGGAACCGTCGCGAGAAAGCGGTCCTCCATGACAGTTCAGGGGAATTTACTCCTTGCGCATGTTGTCATCATACAAGAAGAAAGCTTCATTTCATCACCGCATTTGCTTAAAATTGTTCAGCTATGGAAGACGATCCCCATCTTGCTCTTCCTGTTCTACGAGTGCATAACCATTCGGCTGCCCTTGGCAAAGTGCCATAGCGTGTTCCTGCAGTAATGGTTGCGAATAGAAGCGTTTGACACTGAGAGAACATCACATCACATAGGGTGACCAATGCATGGGAGCTCTTCTCGAACCAGTACATGATATGATACCTGTTTCGATTCACAGCTTGCAGACGGAAGTACCTTATCAATAGTAGGACTCGATTATTGAACTTGCCATCCACTGGAGCATTTCACAGCTGCTGAGATATCCGGTGAATGTGATGAAACAAAAGCCGACCTGCCGTATGGTCATTGAAACGGCTGATATTTACTTGCCAAGTCATCTTCAGAAAATATTTGTAGAAAATGTGTGTATGATGGAGACTGTCGGGTCCCGGCAAGGAATAGTATTGTTTGGAGCCTCAGGCGCCAAATGGTAGCCTCAGGGCGAGAGCCCGCAGCTCCAAAAAGACTATCATATACGGACATACGTTGTTACTTATTCTTACAGTCAATTTCACCCCTCCATCATCCATCGCCTTTGTTATAATTTCTCCCTAGCAATAGCTCCCCTTGATTGTGAATACTCCTTTTACTTACTTTTCCCTTCTCCTGGTTTACTTCTCTGAACTTCTGGGTCTGTGCAGATCTTCGTGACAGTCGGGGTTCTGCTGGGTCTTCCCGAACCTCTCGTCCGGCTATTTCTCCAAAATTTTGCATGGGCTTCAGTGCTGATTAATGGTCACTCGTTTTGTAAGTTGCGTCAAATTTCTGAACAATACTGTCGAGATTGCCTTAGCTTTCTCGCCATCTGTGGCTTGATCTTGATCCAAGTCTTGATTACTCTTGATGTTCTCTTGGGCCTGCCAACAGTGACAACTAACTTGTGGGTGCCAAACCACTTCGGTTTAGGTTCCTCTCCGTTTCCATCCCACCCCCTCTCTTTCCCTACTCGGTATTCGCAACGCGACCAGCAGAACGTCATAGATCCCTGACTTTGAAGTGATTTTGACTTTGGGGGACGAAGAAGAGGTTGACAAGCAAAAATAGAAGTACCCGAAAGTTCCAGAGGATCTTCCATACGCAGTTGTGGGGCACGGTGATTCAGGGGACAGGGAACAGAAAAAAATAGCCCGCCGTTCGGCTGCGGTCGTGAACGGTTCCTGAGCTGAGATACCTGCATGACGATGACTGCTACGTCGAGTATGTTCCTCTCACCAAGGATGTCTTCTCTTCTGGATGTCTCATCATGCCGGTCCAACACCAGCCGGATGGGGAGTTTTCGGAGGAGAAGAGAAGACCACTGCCATATAGGACCGTTGCTGATTCTGTCCGCCTGCAGATGGGATGTATAACTCAGCTCCAGATACTCCGTCACCTGTTTATCCGGACAGGCTCATTCGGCCCCTTCCCAAACGGACCCTGCGGTCTCGGTTATCCACCGAGGCCGCCGACTCAATCCTCTATCCTCCCGCTCCCCCAGCGACCCAACTCTTCTACGGAACCTCTGCGGACCATGGAGACGTTGTGAATGAGACCAAAGTATACGTGCAACAGAGTCTAGACACGGACGCGTATGATCATATTTCCGAGCGAGAATCACGCCACACTTATGAGAACAGCCTTGATCTAGAGAGCGGTGACGAGGACGGTCCTGTAGTGGTCCGTCGAAGTGCCGGTTTTCGCGGGTCGTCTCTCTCGCCGTCTGCTGCTAGAATCCAACCACATGCACTTTCTGGCAAGGTAGAAGGATCACAGACCAAGTCTTCCTCGACAGGTCCCGACGGGTATGATGCGTTCGAGAACACTAACAACAAGAAGAAGCGCAAAATACCCACTCCCGGCAATTTGGGCGGTCATCATTCCACACTCTCCCCTGAATTTGCGAGCATGGGTCTTGCAAGCTCCGCGCAGGCGTCGTCGACCGCGGTCAATGAAGTAAATAACGCGGGCACTTACTATGGTACCGGCAGCCCCGCGTCTCCAGGATTTGGTGGTATTTCGGGTTCCGGTAGAGGTCGTCTTGGGCGGCATCCATCTCGCAGTGGTCCTTCAAGAAACTCCCTGTCGGTCCATTCTCAGATTGGCTGGCCCGCGACCCGAGCAGCAGGTCGCCGGGATAGCTTATTATCCACGTCAGCACCCGCAGGTATTTTCTATCCCTGTTCTTTGGAATTTGACACATTCCATGTTATTTTCGCTCACTTCGTGCTTAGGTGATCCTACGGCAAAATCCGACCAGGGTATCATTTCCGCCGCCATAGCGAATGCTGCGACCTTTTCCTCTCCTCCACGAGGCCAGGAAGGTGCCAGCTTGCTTGAGCAGCAAACGACTCCAACCAAGACACAATTCACCTTCACCTGTGAGTCTGATTCGTCGAAAGGTATGGCTTTGCAGGCACAAAGTTTGTATCCAGCGCCGCAGCGTCCGTCGGCGCCGCTGGCCCCGACAACTCAAACCCAACGAGGCTTCTCGACACAAGGGACCCAAACAAGCCCAAATATGACGGCGCACGGCAATCAACAACAACCTCAACATCCACACCAGCAAGCTCCTGGCGCCGAGTCGCCCGGTACAGGCAAAAAGAAGAAGCGGTCGCCGGGGAGCATTTACGCATTGGCAGCACGTCGACGCAAGATCCAGCAACAGTATGCTAACCTCCATCATCCTCCGAGTCTGGAAGATATCTGGATCTGCGAATTTTGCGAGTATGAGAGCATTTTCGGTCGGCCACCCGAGGCCTTAATTCGGCAATACGAGATCAAGGATCGCAAAGAGCGGAAGCGACTGGCGGAGAAGAAGAGGCTGCTTGAAAAGGCCAAGATGAAGGGCCGCAAGGGCAAGAAGGCCACTAAAAACGCGGCGAAAAACGCGGCGGCTCACCAGACGGTATACGATCAAGGATACGATCGTGCATCCGTCGATCATTCTCCTGTTACCGGACATGGAGCGCATGACGACGACTATTTAGGTCATGAGTGCGACGATGAACCCGTTCCTATGCCACCGCCTGCACCGCCCAATTCCTTCAAGACACCGCCGCCGCCCGGACATCTAGTCAAGCCAACGTCTCCTCCGCCGCATATTCAGGCAAGCATAGATGCGGCAAGTACTCGACCACCCTGACAATGGGCTCGAACGGCCTTGGGGGTACACGCCATTGGGAACGTCTTCCGAGCGATTCCATTTTCGAGGGTCATTCCGATGGTGTGCAAGTGGTACCTTTACCCCCATGATGAAGGTCGACGCTCATTTCCCTTTGTTTCAGCTGTTTTTCTGCGTCGAGTACTCTTCCCTTGTCTTTTGTTTTTCCTCGGTTTAAATTTTAGCCTTTTCTTTCCGCAGATTTTACACTTATGAAATCCCCGCTCCAATTACATAACTTGATGAACATCACGACAACGTCACGAAGCATTGAATCCTGCAGGTAAACTGCACTTGCATCTGTGTGGATCTGATAGTCATGTTCAGGTCCTTTTGGTCCAGAGGGTCACAGCATTCTAGTACGCATATTGGGGTGGCATGTTCGGTTGGGTTCTGAAACGGCAGGATCGTCGGTGAATTATGGGTTCTGGTATTTGGTTTTACGGAGAGACAACCAGCATGAAGGTGCATCTTGGGTCGTTGGTTGGCGCTCAGATAGTCAGTTGTCGGAGTTTGTTGAGTAGAGCAGCATGGTCAGTGTCAGAGTATAAGTAGGTAGCAATGTGAATATCGTCTGGGTTGATATGGTATGTTGGTTACTCGATTGGACAAGGCCCATAACGGACCAGGTGTGGCCTGGTTTCGTCGTTGTCAACCGGTCCAGAATGTCCGATTGTGTTTCCATCTATGAAAAAGAAGTTCGTGCAGAGCCATAAATAGATAAGCAGAAGCTGTCAACCAGTCGATGCCGTTGGCGCTTCCGATGATCGCTGCCACCACAGCCGCCCAGCTTAACTTAGATCTTGATCTTGCAGCGACAGCCAATTGGACGATGGTCTCAATTCCGTCTATCCATCGTCTGAAACGACAGCTTACAGTTGTTTGTCGCATTGAATGCTTCAGGCCCGGGCTCAGCTTAGCCGCGCGCGAAGTAAAAATACCAGGCGCTGTCATGCTACAGAGCAGTCTGTTTCAGGACAGCTCCAGCGCGGTCAATCTGATGGATGAGAAGAGAAGGCTTGGGAGGATTGGTTGAAACGACAAAGAGCGTACTGTCTCGGCTTTGAAAGAGAGTCTGTAGTCTGTATCAGAGCTGGGTGTGTCTGATAGGTATATAAAGACCAAGGACTCAGTGTCAGAGAAAACGAACAGCAAGTGGCATTCACACAACACTCTTTCTGCTTTTTTTCTTTCGGCTAGATTTCATTCATCATTTCTTTGTCATTTGTCATTAAAAGGGTTGATCGTTGCTAGACTCAGGATTTCATTCATTGTCTGGTTGTAGCATCACAGTCTTTGATCTACGAGGCCGGCTTTCCTTTCAGGGACTCTGAGAGACCTTGAAATACTCTGTCACATCTACTGATTGCGCTGGACGCAATATCCCATTGAGAAGACTCTCACTTGACTCTACGGCGATTATAATCTTTTGGACTTGTTCAGCTGCGACTACATACACGCGTGCATCTATAGCCGACACATCCCAGACCAACACACTACAACCCAAACACAGAATCTAATGTGGTTCCTCGCCCTCAAACTCCTCCGCATCGGCGTCAAAGAAGCCAAAAAGCACAAGGCCAAGAAGAACGCAGCCAACTCCACCGAACCCGAAGGCATCGACCTCGACCGCAGCACCATGCCCACGCCCGCCGACTCCACCACCGCCCGGAACCCCCTTATTACTCTGCTGGAGACACTCCTCCGCTTCATCCAATTCGTCTTCGGCCTCGCAGTCATAGGCCTCTACGGCCAGGATCTGCACAGCCAGGATCACCCCGCGAAATGCGTGTACGCGGTCGTCACGGCCTTCCTGGCGACCATGACGGCGGGCATCTACCTGCTCCTGCCATTTGTGCTGAAAGGGCGGACGCCGCTGGCGCGGCGGGCGAGAGCGCAGCTGCCGCTGTTTGTCTGGGAGAGTGTGCTGTGTGTGCTCTGGTTGACGCTGTTTGGGATCTTTGGGAAGATGTATATTGGGGATTATAGTGAGGGGCCCAAGGTGACGCGGATGAGGCGTGCGGTCTGGGTGGATTTGGTGAATTTGGGGTTGTGGGTGGTTACGATGGGGTGGGTTGGGGTGAGGTGGTGGAGGGGGGTGAAGGGGGCGCAGGAGGGAGGGGAGAAGGAGTTGGAGGATGTTGAGAAGGCTGGTCCTTAGATTGTTGAGCTGAGTTGTCTTGGATGTTGCAACTTGCTGGTGCTGTTGCGGGTGTTAGGGACTGTTGGTTGCTGTATTGTCGATTTACGGATGATGAGAATGGGGAGATATACAGGCCTGGCTTCATTAGATGGGACAATCATATCCTGAATACACTGACACAAAACGCTCAATCCTGTCCTCCAGATGCCCAATCCATGAGTCTCTTCTCTACAGCCCAGAACAGGAACGCCAGGCTAGATGCCCAATCCCTCAGTCTCAATAGCCGAGAACAGAAAAACGCCAGGCTAGTAAGCAATTCGTGGTCATAAATACATTAGCTCAGAACCAATCGAACCCGAGTCGTGATAGTCCCATTCAACCTGCGTGTCGTAATAACACCGGGGCAACTTCACCGGCCCCAAATTCTCCTCGTCCGGATCAATCTCTTCGTACACGAGCGTGCCGTTCCTTTTGGCCTCTTCAATCTGCATACCAAGCAGGCTTATCAGCCGTGGGAGCGGCGAGGGCGTATAATGGAAGAATGATCTGGGTATTTCTCCCGCTTCGTTGAGGATCCAGTCGGTCGAGTCGGACGCGTTGCCATTGTACTCGCTTGTCATCGAGACTTCGAGGATGGAAGTGGGCGCTGTTGAAGCAGTGCCGTTCGAGTCAAATGTCGTACCAAGACTGGTTCCCTCGCTCCCGAAGGATCCCTGCACCTGTTGCAATTCCCCTTTATCCAACAACGAGGCCAAAAAGACCTGTTCCTCCCGCATTCTCACCAGGAAGAGAGCTCGGAACTCGGCGTGAACGATTGCCCGCGGCTTTCTGTAGTATTCAATATACAGATAGCGAAGGTCGCGGAATTTGTTTGGAATCTGTGACCGAAAGCCCATGTTTAGAGATGCGGTTTTGTAACTCGCTGTTCGCGGCTTGAGCTTGAGGAGGACCTTGAGGTTGGTGAGGAAAGCCGGTGGCAGCTCAGGCTGTTCTCCTGGCATGATTTCTTCAATGTGTTGCGGTAGTGGTATGGCTTCTGTGAGCGCCATTAGTGGTCGACGCGATGGTTCAACATAGGTGCTCGGTGCATTCAAGATAGGCATAGGACAGAGAAGGCTTACCTTTCAGTTCCGGAGACGGGCTACGAGTCACTTCTCGCCAATCCGGTAAGTGTACCTCTGGGTCGACATAATCTTCTGCTTTCTCTGCTCTCTTTGTGAAGGATCCACGCTGCGGGCTTTGAGTACGAGTCGACTTGAGATTGAGACCAGAAGCCGACTGAGAGGACTTGCGACGAAGCATGACGGGTCGCCGCTTCGAGCCCTTTGCTGTCTTGCTCGCGACAAATTGGGTCTTTTTGTGACTATGGCGACTAGTAGACACGTCTGTCGTAGGAGTGATAGCAATTGCCGAGTCCACTCGTTCGCAAGTACTGTTATTGTCATTGTTGTCTTCTATGAGCCAACGGGTCGTCTTAGGTATTTCTTTCGGAGCGGCATTGGGTTTCTTCAGAATGGGATGTAGAGGCGCCCTCTGAGCTGCCTGATTGTTGAAACGCTCTGGCAACTTCCCTTCACTCTTGTTCTTCCTCAGAGATGGATTTGGGTTCGCTGGAACCTATCTCACAGTTAGCGGGGAGGACAACAACAACACAATTAACTCGAAGATGGGCCACGCACCCAGCTCAATTTTGAGGCGTTCGACTCAGAGATGCGCGTAAACAACTCGGCCACGGTCGCGCCAGGAAGAGAGGTGCGAAGACACTCATTGCTCCAAATCCTCCAAAAGAAGTTCTCCAATCTATGTCCAATCATGCCTTCCAGCGCTGAGGGCTTGACGTTGTAGGCTGATCACATAGATCAGTCACTTTGCGTCAAGGCGCGATCGCAAGAAAGCAAGGAGAGGTACCTTTCCATAAGAGCGTAACACTCTGAACATCCACTGGCCTCGAATCATCAGCCGCCGTCGGGAGTATCTTTGTACTCGAAAGCAAGCCGTCGGGAAGGTCCTCCATATTGGACATTGTACTGTCTAAGACGAACTGGGTAGAAGTAGAGTGGTTGAAAAGCGAAATTCATCTGAGTCGAGGTCAAAGCAAGTTGTGTAAAGCAAGACGTGTATGATGATATCAGACTGTTGTGGCGAAGCCCCAGGACGAATATGAATATTCACGTATGTAAACGGGGCATCCCGAGGAGGTTGGGATGCGAGGCCCAGCCGTGAATGCTAACATGAACAAGGAAGACAGTGCTGAGGGTAAACAAATACAAGAGGCGGCAGGGAGCTGAAGGTCAGAGGTGAGGATTAGGATCAGTTAATAGTACAGGCTTCAAAATCAACGAGCACAAACAGCAGCGTCTGCAACTCTCATCTGAGAGTCAAGCAACGAGGACTGATTCAATGACACCTGGGTAAATTGCTGCAGAGGGATTCCAAGAAGAAGTAAAGGCAGATATGTTGCAGATATGTTGGATTCTGTTTGTATATCTGTAAGTCTCCTCCCACCTGGGCCTACAATGCAAGACAGTGTTTCCAGGTTTGACTTTTTTGAACTACATACAGGAAAACAATGCGTGTCATTCTCTGCGGAGGACACAGAAAGGGCAGAAATGACCTGGATGAGAGAGATCCACAGTAGATGTGGCCCAGAAGAAGATTACTGTTAGATATATGGCTATGATCGGTATAGATTCATGAGATCTAGAGAGGACAATAAGTGAGCAAACATAAAAATCATGAGAGATATAAACAAACTTAAACGTTCTACACAGCTGTGGAGAAATGCTCGAGTACTTAACTCTTAACTAGAGTGTTGGTGTTGGTGCTCATGATTAACCAGTGATGAACACAAAACAGCGTCAAGAAATGTCATCGTCTGGCCCCATCTCCAAGAAAGTTGCTTGGTTTGACTTTCCGGGGGATTCAGAGCGACCCGGATAGAGATCCATCCGTTGTTGCTCTTTTGTCAACATGGTATCTGGATCCTTGTTTTTGAATAGAGTGAGGAACAATAGTTAGTTGGCAGTTGATCATGAGACAGTGTGGTGAGGCGAATGAGGACGGAAAAGAGACGAGGACGGCTCAGCGAAAAGGAAACCTTCTAGAAAGCTGCACAATGATTCGAGAACGGTGCGGAACATCAGAAGGTGATAACTGCCGAGTCATACTAGTTAGACTATCCATTCTATGACTGGATATAGGAATCAACTAAGAATTAGCCAAGTGCAAATTGCATCAAATCGACTGATGTATTGGTTTGACCGATCTCGTAAAAGACGGGATGGGATGACCGAGAGGTAGCTGGATTGCCCGGATGAGTGGCTCTATACATATTCAATCAGTTGAATACACACTTAGAATCATCTAAATATCCGAGAATATTCTTGTTAGTACCTGACATCTCATCGATTATTTACGGAGCTGGACTTCCATGGATGACTAGGGCTCAGGCTGTCTATCATAGACACCTGAGGCATCAAAAAAGCTAGGCACCCATGCACCCAGACTCCGAGGTCGAGGTGGACGAACCAGTGAGCGTTGATTATTAAGGTACCCCGGATGCTGGGTCCGGGATCGCTGTGATACCGAGGAATTGCCGATTTCCTGGTCCTGACTCAATTTTTCCCTTTCGGGGTCTTTTCTTTGAATTTGGACATTTCTGTGATACCCTCGTCTCTTTTCCTTTGTCAATTTGCATTGTATCTTTAAATATAGCATACAATGTTTGTATGTTCTGCCTCAATCCATCTCCCTTCTTCCATACTATTGTCCAATGACTGACTTCTGCAGAAACGCACCGGATCTTTGCTGCTTCGGTGCAGGGCGTCACGAGCCCCGGCTATCGGTCGACCGTTGATCCCATTATCAACCTCCACCTCCGTTTCTCTATCTCGTCCTCGATCCTTCGCCACTACCCCCATTCGCCGTTACGCTGAGGCATCTTCCTCGACGACACAAACCTCCCCGTCGCCGTCGAGTCGGCCCGCCCCCGATGCCGTCCCCCGCGTCCCCCAGACACTTACCGAGAAGATCGTACAGGCATATTCTCTGGGTCTCGCCGAAGGTCAATACGTCAAGGCTGGAGACTATGTGATGCTGAGCCCCCATCGTTGCATGACCCACGACAACTCGTGGCCGACCGCGCTCAAGTTCATGGCAATTGGCGCATCCAAGGTCCACAACCCCAACCAAATTGTCATGACCCTAGACCACGATGTTCAGAACAAGAGCGAGAAGAACCTGAAGAAGTACGAATCGATTGAGAAGTTTGCCAAGCAGCATGGTATCGACTTCTACCCAGCCGGTCACGGTGTCGGCCATCAGATCATGATTGAGGAGGGATATGCCTTCCCCGGCACCGTCACTGTGGCTAGTGACAGTCACTCCAACATGTACGGTGGTGTTGGTTGTCTCGGTACTCCCATGGTTCGTACCGATGCTGCAACCATCTGGGCTACCGGCCGCACCTGGTGGAAGGTCCCCCCTATCGCAAAGGTGCAGTTCACCGGCACCCTTCCGGAGGGTGTCACTGGAAAGGACGTCATTGTCGCTTTGTCCGGTCTCTTCAATAAAGACGAAGTTCTCAACTACGCGATTGAGTTCACTGGCTCGGAAGAGACGATGAAGAGTCTCTCTGTCGACACACGTCTGACCATCGCCAACATGACCACCGAATGGGGCGCGCTGACCGGACTGTTCCCCATCGACTCGACGCTGGAGCAGTGGCTGAGACACAAGGCCGCTACCGCATCACGCACAGAGACGGCGCGCCGGTTTGCCGAGGAGCGTATCAACGAGTTGTTCGCCAACCCCACCGTCGCTGACCGTGGCGCCAAGTACGCCAAATACCTGTACCTGGATCTGTCGACCCTCTCCCCCTACGTTTCCGGGCCGAACTCCGTCAAGGTTGCCACCCCCGTTGACGAACTAGAGAAGCAGAAGCTCAAGATCGACAAAGCGTACTTGGTTTCCTGCACTAACTCCAGAGCGTCGGATATTGCCGCCGCGGCCAAGGTGTTTAAGGACGCCGTTGCCAGGACGGGTGGGCCGGTGAAGGTCGCAGATGGCGTCGAGTTCTACGTTGCGGCGGCTTCCAAGGCCGAACAGAAGATTGCAGAGGTTGCTGGTGACTGGCAAATTCTGATGGACGCTGGCGCTATTCCTCTGCCAGCGGGTTGCGCCGTCTGTATCGGTCTGGGTGCCGGTCTTCTAAAGGAGGGCGAAGTTGGAATCTCGGCCAGTAACCGAAACTTCAAGGGCCGCATGGGTTCGCCTGATGCCAAGGCCTACCTTGCCAGTCCTGAAGTTGTCGCGGCCAGTGCACGTATGTCACTCTATTGTGTACCCTGCCTGTGAAAGACCGCTAACTCTGGCTAGTGAACGGTGTTATTAGCGGACCCGGCATCTACAAGCGTCCCGAAGACTGGGCCGGTGTTTCCCTTGGGGAGGGCGAAGTTGTCGAGTCCGGCACTCGCATCGACACCACCTTGGAAGCAATGGAGAAGTTCCTTGGGCAGCTGGATAGCATGATCGAGTCGTCGAGCAAGGCCGTGATGCCGGAAGAGTCGACCGGCGCCGGGGCCACAGAGGTCGACATCGTTCCCGGCTTCCCCGAGAAGGTTGAGGGTGAAATCCTATTCCTTGATGCTGACAACATCAGCACTGATGGCATCTACCCTGGTAAATCTTCTCAGACAGACGATCCCGCTTCTCTTCGCTAACGGACGTCACAGGCAAGTACACATACCAGGACGATGTTCCCAAGGAAAAGATGGCGCAGGTCTGCATGGAGAACTACGATCCCGCCTTCAGCGGCATCGCCCGCGCAGGAGGTTTGTCGCCTTCCTTCCTTGACATCCTTTTCACTTCCCCAGAGACTAACATAAATAAACAGACATCTTCGTCTCCGGCTTCAACTTCGGCTGCGGCTCCTCCCGCGAGCAAGCGGCCACCTCCATCCTCGCCAAGCAACTCCCCCTTGTCGTCGCCGGCAGCATCGGCAACACCTTCAGCCGCAACGCCGTCAACAACGCCCTTCCTCTCCTCGAAATGCCCCGCCTCGTCGAGCGCCTGCGCGAAGCCTTTGGCAGCGAAAAGCAACCGACCCGTCGCACGGGATGGACCTTCAGCTGGAACGTGCGCACCTCGCAGGTCACCGTCCAGGAAGGTCCCGGCGGCGAAACCTGGAGCCAGAGCGTCCCTGCTTTCCCTCCAAACCTGCAAGACATCATTGCTCAGGGTGGATTGGAGAAGTGGGTGAAGAAGGAGATTAGCAAGGCTTGATTGTGTACATGTACTTTTCTGTCGGTGTAAGAGTTGCATTTTCTTTTTCCCTTGGGTGCATTGCGTGTCGAGCCTGGACCCGGACACTTGAGATTGTCTGGATGATATGATATCCCTTAGATGTTAGAATAGCCGCGGAGAATTTTTCTGTCCGAATAGATATTTTTCAACTTATGCCCTCGAACAATTATGCTAACTAGTACCGCCAACTAAAGGTGCCTCCTGTACAACCTGGAACGAACCAAATCCATGCCCTCATACGACGCTCCACAGCTTTGTAGATAAGATAAAACGATAGTGACATCACGATAGCGGATTCAACATAACCCCATTGACAAATCTATTGTATGCAAGAAGTAGACAATGGTCTTGTTTCCAGGGAAAGAATTAACGACAAATGACCATTTTGCGCTTGAAAAGATACTCCCGCCTGAAAAGACAACCAAATGCTCGCAATACAACCGAATGAGATATTAAGTGGCATGAATAAGCTCACTACCGAAGAGGAACAATGCAAATCAGACCGGTCTGTGGCGCTTCCAAAAGTCCCGTAAATCGCTTCGTAAAAAATTGCAAGAAATAGAGTATCGAAATAAGTGACGATCACGTTTCCAGTCTAGGTCAAAGTGTAACCACCGTCAACACGGAGATCCGCACCCGTAATGTACTTGGATGCGTCACTGAGGAGGAAGGTCACGGCGCCCATCAGGTCTTCGGGAGTGCCCATCTTTCCGACAGGAATGAGGGAGGTCCACTTGTCTCTCAGATCGGGCCTTTCGTCGAGAATCTTGCGGGTCCTATAGAGGTTGCCGTCAGCCTGTAGCTCAGAATATCAAGTGGAAGATGGCGTCTTACAGAGCAGTAAGCATATATCCAGGGCTGATGCAGTTAACCCGAATGTCGTGAGGCGCCCACTCCACAGCAAGAGAAGCGGCGAGGTGCCGCACGGCAGCCTTGGACGCATTGTAAGGAGCCTGCGGCTGGGGGACGTTGACAATGGCTCCAGACATGCTTCCAATCATGACGATGCTGCCCGGAGCCTTGCGTTCCATGAGATGCTTCGCAACACCGGTTGCAAACAAGTATGTACCGTCAACGTTGACACCCCAGAGTTTCTGCATGCGGTCGTAGGGGTAGGAAATGGCATCGAAGTTCTCGGTAAAACCAGCGGAAGTGACCAGGTGATCGATGCGGCCGTGCTTCGAGATAACTTCCGCAATCGCGTTATTCACAGAGTCAGGGTTGGCCACGTCGGCGTAGTGCGCTGTAACGTTGGGCAATCTAGACAAAAAAGAATTGATGTTAGATCTGTCACTAGCAAACTGCCTGAGATTCGCCAATGACTCACTGTTCCAAGCCAGGATTTTCCTTCTTGAACTGTTCGACCAGCTTTTGAGCCGACTCTTCAGCTTCCTTTCCTGTGGCACAGTTAGCGGTCATCTCTCCGCATCTGTTGCAGTTAATCGCCTGAAACGTACGGTTTAAATCAACAATGGCCAAATCAGACCCGGACGCAACAAGCGCCTGAGACATAACCAGACCAAGACCGCGAGCACCTCCTGTCACCAAGCTGACCCTGTTTTCTAGGGAGAACTGGGCAAGAGTGCGCTTGAAGTGCATCCCTCCACGGCCCTGCACGACGGGAGTTCGAGGCATCTGCGCATCTTCGGGGTATTTGATTACAACGCTCTCGTCAGTTCGAGCAAATCCGCCTTCCACATCAGCGGAAGCTTCGGCATCCTTTTTTTCATCTTTCGCGCGAGGAATCGTGTACGAGAGGGTGCGGATGCAAGTGTTAGAGGTGGAGAGCCGGGGAGGAGCAGCTAGTGCAGCAGGGCGAGAGCTCCCACTGAGAGCTTGCGCGGCCTGGCGAGCGACCGTGTATTTGAACATCGTATATGTGAGAAATGTGTGGATCGAAGCGTACTTGGCGGGATGTTGTCTCCAGGAGAAAGGGATTGAATAGGGTGAAGATAGAGAGTAACCAAAAGTAAAGAGGTTTGAGAGGGAAAGTCCGAATAAGTAGTCTACGGAGTAGTCGAGGAAATATGCTAATGATTGAAAATCCCAGATGGAGATAAAATTGGAGTAGAATCGTGGATCTCCCTTGGGTCAAGGGAAGCAGATGGCACGACTGTTAAAATTAGAGACTGGACCAGCTGGCAAATAATGTGAGTCCCCGTGTGTCCGTGTATTGGTACAACTATCAACTTTATCAAATATCCAGCAGCCAGCGTATATACAAAGCAAGAAGCAATTGCGGTGAATAGGTACCTTGGAAATGGTAAAGGATGTTTATTTCTGGATGTCAGGCGGTGATTGGGAAACAAAGCCTGGGCCAGACCCTAACCGCCATGCAGCGTGCCAGCGATCCGGACCTGGACCTTGGATCTGCCCTGCAGTGGGGTTCTACCACGACCCATAATAGGCATCCCGGGCCCCCGGACTCGTCGCCCCGCCGCACTTTTTCCACCCGCGTGACTCCAACACAGCCCCTCGCTGGCTCGTTGAAGCTCCTTCCAACTTCCATCTTTCAGTATTTGTTTGTTGCTTTTATTTTTCGTTTTCTATTTATTTTCTGGGTCCTCTTCTATCTATCTAAGCGTGCAGTACAAGAGGAGATATTAGAAGTACGTACTGTTCACCTGGAAAAATCCGGACTTTGGGGGAAGTGGAGTAGCGTCAATTTGCTACTCCATACCTAAGGTTCTTCATCTCCAGCTTCCAGTTCCAGCCCTCGAGCGTCAAACCATAGTTGGAAGTTGGAACTACTTAGCGCACACCGGAATACTGAACACTCTCAGGAGTCATGACAGAGGTTACAGCACATACGAAGAACAGCTCCTGTATTTGAATCTAATGCAGACGTCTACGCCTAAAGGAATCTGGCTAAAACATGTCAACGTACTTGGTACAATGCCTGTCTCCGATCGCTTACTTCCGGGTTCCAATGGAGAGTCAGTGCATCAGCTTGAAGCCCCATCACCTTCCTCTGCGAATTCGACCAGAGGAGTGCCGCTCTTGCATTGATCCTGTAAAAATCCGTTAGTCATCCACAACTCCTGGAAAACAGAGATCAAGAACGCGGACGTCGGGATAGAAACGAAAGCAAAGAGACGCGTGACATACCCCTTTTTGATGTACCACTTTGGAGATGGTTCCCTTCTGAGGGCTGCGGATTACTGTTTCCATCTTCATACTCTCAATTACAACCAGCGGCTGGTCTTTTTCCACAACATCGCCTGCCTTGACCTCCACGCGCAGCACCTTGCAGGGCATTGGGGCCAAGACACTGTTGGTGACATCCTTCATGCCCAATGCCTTTTCCATCCATTTGGCCCGTGGGATCGTTAGGCGGTACTGAGTACCTCGCTGGAACGCAACGACGGAGTCCCCGTCTTGTATCACAGTCGTGTCAAGTCGAGTGTGGGGAAAGAAAGATGTCACGACTTTGGATGCGGGATCGCTGTGGCTGGTCACTTGCTCGAAAACACGACTGCCAACCTCGATATCGAACACATTGTTGCCGGTCTGCTTGACGCGGACATTGAATTTTGTGCCGTCTTTCCGTCCCGGAGTCAGTTCTGCTAGTGTCACCTCTCGTACTTGATAGCTCGGGCTAAATCCGACAGCGGACCCTTCGAAGTTTGCCTGCTTTCCCGTCGCTGATTCGTTGTGATGTAGACAAGCCAGCGCCACTTGTGCAAGAACCTCATCCTCAATCGGGTCCTTAGTGAACAATTCTTCGCGGTGCTTTTCAATGTAACCCGTCTCCACCTCGCCCTTGATGAAATCTGGGCTTCTGCAGACGGATTTGATGAACTCGATGTTGGTGATAGGGCCCGCGACCTCATATTCTTCCAAGGCGGCTGCTAGTTTCCGGATTGCCTCTTGCCGAGTCTCGCCGCGAACGATCAGTTTAGCAATCATAGGGTCGTAGTGAGCAGAGACTTCATCTCCCGCAACGAAACCTGCGTCTATTCTGACGTCTTCTGACGTCGCAGGAGTGCGGACGTGCAGCAGAGTGCCAGAGTCAGGGATAAAGCCTTGGTCCGGATTTTCTGCATATATTCTAGCCTCGATGGCGTGTCCGCGGTGAGCCATTACAGCTTCAACTTGATCCTGAGTCAATGGCAGAGGGGCGCCCTCGGCGATCTTGATCTGCCAGTGAACGAGGTCCTGACCGGTGACCATCTCCGTAACGGGATGCTCAACTTGCAGCCGAGTATTCATCTCCATAAAGAAGAATTCGCCGGTGTCGTTGTCGAAAATGAACTCGACGGTACCGGCGCCTTCGTAGCCTACAGCCAGCGCCGCAGCTCTCGCCTTCGCCCAGATATCTTTTCTGGTTGCGTCGGGCAGATGCGGTGCCGGAGACTCCTCGAGGATCTTCTGATGCCGTCTTTGTATGCTGCAATCTCTCTCCCCAAGAGCGACACAATTCCCATACTTGTCTGCAAAGACCTGCACTTCGATGTGACGTGGTGTTGTAATGTACTTCTCGACCAAGACGTGATCGTCTCCGAACGAGTTCATGGCTTCGGATTTCGCGGATTGCAACTGAGCCTGAAATTCAGCTTTAGACCCGGCGATACGCATCCCTTTCCCGCCGCCACCTTTGACTGCTTTAATAAGCACGGGGTATTTGATCTTATCGGCTTCGGCTTCGAGGAAGTTCACATCTTGATTTGAGCCGTGATAGCCAGGAACGCAAGGTACACCTGCAGCTGTCATAATCTTCTTTGACTGGCTTCAAGGTCATTAGCGTGGAGTGAAAGATGGACATTTTGCGATCGGCGTACCTCTTGTCTCCCATATCCTCGATTGCTTTCCATGGGGGACCGATGAATACTAGACCAGCTTCTGTGCATTTCCGCGCAAACTCTGAGTTTTCACTCAACTGTGTAACTATGATAAGTGTACAGCGATCGTTTATCCGTTGGAGACACTTACAAAACCGTAACCGGGATGTATCGCTTGGCAGCCTTCTCTCTTAGCAATCTCGATGATGCGGTCACCATCGAGGTATGCAGAGACTGAGCCGAGATTGAATGCAAATGGCGAACTCAACGCATGCTGAGCATTACGGTCGGGATCCGTGTACAGCGTTGTTACTTTGATGCCGTGTTGAGAAGCCGTCCGACCTACTCGTCTATCAATCTGGTCAGTGGAGATAAATAAAACGTCAAGGCATCATAACATAATCATACAATGCTATCTCTCCTCTGTTGGCAATGAGAACCGAATCCAACTTCCTCTGTGGCACATGAGTACTGGCGGCAGTGGATGCTGCTCTTCGTGACCGTCGAGCTGCTGTCGGGCCCATGCGGGAAGAAATGCGGAGAAGGGACGAGAGAGCCATTGCGACACTTTGCTGCTGCAAAACAGCCTATGTTGAATTTTTGTGCAGGTTCTTCAAAAGTCTCAGCATATTTCAGATAAGAGAGAAAGTAGCTTCGAGAAGCTCTCCACGAGTCTTAAGAAAATAAGGCCCTGCTCAGGTTGTACCGAAGCATGACAATAACATCACCCCCTTGAGCCGACGCAAAGCGAAACTGCGGGGAAATGGTGGCAGCACGTGACCCTTACTCCACTGCAACTCTTCTCGGCAAGTTCTGTTCGGCGGAAGTCGAAGGAGACCGCAATCAGCCCAAAGGCACGACGTCACCGTCGACTTTTTTCGAGCATTCGCGGCCGTTTCTGTTTATACTTGAAATCAATTGATATATACAGCTTGTTCGTGCTTACTGATTGCAAAGACGCTGTTTTCTTTCTTTAGCGAGGCCTATTTGTCGCCGCGGAAAATTTCTGCGCTGCTTAGGCATTTTTCTCCTTGCCCATTTACCTTAGGTACACTTTCTCACAACGAAGTGCTGCAATCTCGCCGCGTCTGACCCGACTTCGGCAACGCGTCTCGCCTTCGAAATGTCAGATGATGAATGGCAGGACGAATACGACGATGAAGAGTACTTTTGGATTGAGGAACCAGATCCAACCATCGCTGTTAGTCTTTACGCTCGCTGCAATTGCTGATTAATTACCGGACTTCTCCTCAAGTATGCTAACGAGTCGCTTCACGATATAGGATGATTTGGCTGAAGCCGCTACACACGAGGCGTTGTACTTTGACGATCCCTCGCTCGAAGTAGAGGACGTCTACAGTGATTGGGACTATTTGTCTGATGATTATTATGATGACGACCCAACTGTCGAAAAGAGGCGACGGATGATGGATGCAACGAAGAACAACGGATATACTGGAGAATCGCTTGAGGATATGCAACGACAAGGATTGCAGCAACAGAAGACATTGGTGCACCGGCTACATCGCGGCGAAGTTGTGTCAGAATCACCAGCATTCAAGACAGACCACGCGTCTTTTCAAGCAGTGTTGTGGAAGAGCTCGGACGACGAAAAAAACACGGTCACCTTGTATGAGCCGGGTGATGGGGAGAAGGTTGCACTGCTGAAGAACTGGCGGGAGGTGTTTCGAAATTCTCATCCTGCCATCGATCGACTACGTCTGCGCAAGCTGGGTCATCTCAAGGTGGACAAGCAACACAGCTGTTCACGATTGGTCGGCACCCTATCGCAAAAAGAAAGTCAGAAGGAAGACAGTTCAGACTGCACCTCTCGCGTCTCTTCGCTGGAGAATCTTCGTGAGACTGACGCTGCCTCCGACAATAGCCTGGCGTCTACTCCTCCGGAGTCCGTGTCATCGATTCCCGTACACAGAAGCAACGAAAGGGGATCGATCACCAGTGTTCCCGTCGGTCCCGAGATGAACGACTTTAAGCACGCTCTTGCAGACTCCGAAATGGACGATATCGCCACGAAACGAGGTGAACCCGAACCGACCGACTTTGCGTCCGACGGTTCCTCGCTTTCTTCCAGGAAGCATCGAAAACGTAAAGCATCTGACCTATCCGAGGACGATCAAGATACCAGCATCGACTCCTCCAAGAGGTCAAGATCGGAAAGTAACGGATCGAACACAGCCGGCAAAAAAGCAATCCAAACGACTGCATCATCTGGCCCGGTAAGAAGGTCAACCAGGCAGAAGACGAGTCAGAAATAGATAGAGATTCATTACACGAACCGACCAGGCCCAAATCGGGCTATACGTATATTTTAGACAATGCAAGGATCACATGCCCAATGAAATGAAGTCCCTAGGATTCTAATACATTCCTCATCTTTCATACAGTCCTTCCTCTATGCATATTCCTTGTTAAAAGCGCGACCAATCACCATCCGTCTGATCTCACTCGTCCCAGCTCCGATCTCATAGAGCTTCGCATCCCGCAGCAGCCGCCCAGCAGGGATCTCGTTAATGTACCCATTACCGCCCATAAGTTGAATAGCATCCAGCGCACACTCGGTGGCCCTCTCGGCAGCGTACAAGATGGCACCCGCGCAGTCCTGCGTGCGGATCGAGACCTCGCCGGTAGCTGCGGAGTTGTCGATATGTCGTGCCGTAGCATAGGTATACGAGCGCGATGCTGCAAGCTTGGTGTACATGTCTGCCAGCTTCCCTTGAATAAGCTGGTTGTGGGCAATGGGGATTCCGAATTGTTTGCGGGTATGGGTATATGGGAGCACGAGGTCGAGGGCTGCTTGCATGATTCTATTGGCTTTAATTAGCATCATACACCCGAGCAACATGAAATGGCTTATTGCAAGAGAAGCCTACCCGAGAGGACCAGCGCTCAGGACAAGCCGTTCGAGATCAAGACCTTCCATGAGAACTCTGACGCCCTTGTTCAATTCCCCTAGAAGGTTCTCTTTGGGGACGAAGACATCTTCGAAAACAAGTTCTCCAGTGTTTGATCCACGCATGCCAAGCTTGTCAAGCTTGCGCGCGCAGGAGAAGCCCTTGAATGTCTTTTCCACGACGAATGCGGAGATGCCCTTGGACCCCTTCTCCGGCTCTGTCTTGGCATAGACGACGATGTAGTCTGCATCGGGGCCCTAGTCGTAGTCAGTGTCAGTGTCAGTGCCAGCAAGAGCTGTTGTAGGTTTGATTACTACCCACGTTTGTGATCCACATCTTGGTCCCGTTCAGCACCCAACCACCGTCGACTGCTTTAGCAGTCGTCTTCATACTGACAACATCCGAGCCTGCGGAGTGCTCTGACATGGCCAATGCTCCGATCTTCTCACCGGACAGGAGACCAGGGAGGAACCGCGCCTTCTGGTCTTCGGTGCCGTTCAAGGACAGTTGGTTTACGCAGAGCTGCGAATGTGCTGCGTAGGACAGAGCAATACTCCCTGCAGATCAAACAAGTCAACATGGCGTCCGAAAGCAAGCATTGAAGGGCCGGAACAGGGGCAAGTACCTGAAGCTCTGCTGAGTTCCTCCATCACTACACAGTGTGCTTGATAACCCATTCCAAGTCCACCATACTCCTCGTTGGCAGTGACACCAAGAAATCTAGTGAGACACCTTTAGCTCCTGCATGGTACGAAGGCGGCATGAACCACTCACCCAGCATCTCCAAGTTTCTTCCACATGTCCGCCGGAAACTCATTCTGTGAATCTGTCCGAGCGGCGACCTCCTCGGGTATTTCGCGCCCTTGAATACGCATCAGTATCGGAGAAGGGCAGACAATGTGATATTCGGAGGGTGAAAGGCTCATCACATACTCGTAAACTCTTGTACTCGCTCTCTCAGCTCCAGGAGTTCATCCTCTGTAGGCGGTACGAATCCCTTGGGATGTTTGGTTGCCAACGACCTACATGCGGGGGTGTAGATGAGCGGCGGCCTCATCCTGCAAAGAGTCCTGGATGAAGTCCGAAATAGAGACGCTACCGAAGCCATTGTGAACTATAATAAATACACTTCAAAGGAGGAATCTCTCAGAATCCTCAGGTAACGAGAGAGAATGATGAATATCAGCAAAATCACAGCCGAGGATACTTGCATTTACATAGCGATGCGAGGCGGAGAAGGGAGCGGGCCTGAGGCCAGCGGCGGGTAAACACGGCAATCGTCGCTGTTTCTTCTCCGCAGTTGTTAAGCTGGAGTCCGGGGACTCATCGTCATGCCCTTCTATTTTCTTCCCCATCATCAACCCCCGACCCTTCTTCTCAAAGTCTTTTCGCACTTTCTTGAGACACTGTCCTGTACTTCTGCGACCACTCTCGGAATTCCAGTCAAGGCCATGCCATAAATACTCCCCGTCACCGGCTGAACATCAACACTCTTTTGCTCCACAGTCATCCCCGCAATGCATCCCCCGTCTCCGCTCCTTCGGGGCTTGTGCTTCAGAGCAACCGCCCTTCCGTACCCCCGACGACTCCCCGCGCAAAGGCATCTGGTTTTAACATACTCTCGCATCTCGTCACGATCTGTGGCCAGCTATACACATCCGCATCATGCCAGTGCCATTTCTGTGCTCCCCACCGCGGTGGACACCACCTCCGCTGAATTCCAGGAGAACGCGCAACAGATGAGAGAGTTGGTCGACCGAATGGCCAGTCTACACAAGACCATTGCGCAGGGAGGACCGCAAAAAGCCAAGGAGAAGCACGTCGCTCGAGGAAAGATGCTCCCGCGCGATCGTGTCACTGCGCTCATTGATCCCGGGACGTCCTTCCTTGAGCTTTCACCCCTGGCTGGCCACGAGGTCTATCCCGGGGAGGAGGTGCCCGCTGGAGGCATTATCACAGGCATTGGCTCAGTCGAGGGAGTCACGTGTATGATCGTGGCTAACGACAGCACCGTCAAGGGAGGAACGTACTACCCCATTACCGTTAAGAAGCACCTTCGCGCGCAAGCGATTGCCCAGGAGAACAAGCTTCCATGCATCTACCTTGTCGATTCGGGCGGCGCCAATCTTCCCCACCAGGCAGATGTCTTCCCCGACAAGGAGCATTTTGGACGGATCTTCTTCAACCAGGCCAGAATGAGTTCTCTCGGGATCCCTCAGATCTCTGTGGTCATGGGGCCCTGCACAGCTGGAGGCGCCTATGTCCCAGCCATGAGCGATGAGACTATCATAGTGGAGAACCAGGGAACAATCTTCCTGGCTGGTCCTCCTCTGGTCAAGGCAGCGACTGGTGAAGTCGTCTCCGCGGAAGAACTGGGTGGTGGCCACCTACACAGCACAATATCTGGTGTCACGGATTACTTGGCCGTGGACGATGCCCATGCCCTTGTCCTTGCCCGGAGATCCGTCGCCAATCTCAACTACCCTAAAACAAGCGTACCTCAGGTCTCCGCAGATGCCATCAAGGAGCCGCTGTACGACCCGGCCGAGCTCGACGGTATCGTCGGAACCAACCTCCGCCGGCAGATACCAGCTCACGAAGTCATTGCCCGTATTGTCGACGGAAGCGAATTTGCGGAGTTCAAACGTGACTACGGAACCACCCTCGTGACTGGATTTGCTCGTATCTACGGCCACCAGGTCGGTATCGTCGCGAACAACGGCATTCTATTTTCCGAGTCTTCTCTGAAAGGCGCGCACTTCATTGAACTATGCGCTCAGCGCAAGATCCCCTTGCTATTCCTCCAGAACATCTCCGGCTTCATGGTCGGAGCAGACGCAGAGAAGGGCGGGATCGCCAAGAACGGTGCCAAACTGGTGACTGCAGTGGCTTGCGCGGATGTCCCCAAATTTACAGTTGTATTTGGCTCCAGCGCCGGAGCAGGAAACTACGGGATGTGGTAAGCTCTTTCATTAACATCGAAAACCACAAAAACACTAGGCTAACTTTGCTGCGTCTCTCTTATAGCGGCCGCGCCTACTCTCCACGATTGATGTTCATGTGGCCCAACGCGAAGATAGGTGTTATGGGATCCGAACAATTATCTGCTGTCATGGAGGCAGTCGGGAGAACAGCTGATCCAGAACTGAAAGCACGGATCGATCGTGAGTCGGAAGCGATCTTTTCTTCCGCTCGTCTCTGGGACGATGGTGTCATTCCACCGGCACAGACGAGACATGTCTTGGGCCTGAGTCTTGCGGCTGCTCTTGGTGGCAGAGTAGACAAGGATGTGCAGACACGTTTTGGTGTTTTCAGAATGTAGACCTATAGCGTAATTCAGCAGAGTCATTACTCACTAAATTCGTCCTGGTGTACATTTCACTTAGGTTGGACTCGCAGAAAACACGGCTGCCAGTTTTTTCAGAACTAGCATGTCGACACTTTGGACCCGGACTCCAGTCAGTACGGACTGGACGCGAACTGTGACGGATCTGTCAAGATGGCAAATTCCTCGATTCTTCTAAAACAATATGTGGTATACAAGAATAGTAGGAACATGATACCAAGCTGATGCGATGAAGTCAACCCGATTCTCCTTGAATCGGTCGAGACTGAGCCTATCAGAAGACCAGGGTAAACAAGAACATGAGGAGCGTTGACAAAAAATGAAAGGACAACTCGGATTGACAAAGTTGAGAAAGGAAAAAAGAAAATCGTCAGGAGATCACTCGACAACTTTTCCAACCTTAGAAGTCAGGTGGCAGCTTGTAATATTGAAAATAACACATTGTAATTGAACATCGTTCTACCGTTGGGAAGAGCACATAAATGGCGTATAGTGTAGCATGATATAGGGACCTCGTGAAGAAAGTGTAAGCAATTGATGGGTATGTGTGAGTGTGAAGGATGTCGCTCGAAGCTCAAGATGTATCAGCGGCGTTATACAGAACCGATGGACAGGAATGAACAGAAAATCCGACGTTTTGGGAGTCTCTGCTGCAGTCGTAGCGCTGGTACTGTTGTCGATTTGGGACTTATAAGATTACACAGGGGCCCTTTCGTCGTTTCTTTTCCTTCTTCTTATCGTAACGACTGGCGCCTTCACGCTTTCTCGCTGAATTGTCGGAGCCACTGGCCGAGTTTCCTTGCATGTCTTTTCTGATTATTTGCCGACAAAGATCAATAAAGACCTCGTTGACGTTCGCTCTCCTACGCGCTGACGTTTCATAGTATGGGGCATTACCCCAGCTCTGGGAAAGTGCGAATGCTCGAGCTCGTGGAACGGCGCGGTCTTCCTCCAGATCGGATTTGTTGCCCACAATGACAATGGGGACTTTCTCATCATCCTTTATGCGGATAATCTGCTCTCTCAGTTCGGACAACTCGTTCAAGGAGGACATGCTGGTGATGGAGAATACGAGCAGAAAGCCTTGACCCTGCTTCATATAAAGCTCCCTGAATAGATATAGAAATCGGATTAGCACTATGTGGCGAGTTGACGCTGGCGTCTATACGATGAACATATTTGGCCAGAAAAGCACAGAAACCATCGGCAAAGGAGAGGATAAGGTAATTACCTCATAGCGGCTACAGAATCACGTTAACTAAAGGTCATAGTATCAAAGAGTGATTGTACTTACTGAACTGCTCGGTCCCTGCCGTATCGAGTCTTGCGAACAATTCAAGCGTCAGTACTCTCAAGCTAACATAGGTGGCAATCGTCCAGACAACAAGAGCCTACGAAAACATACATTTCCAGGATACATTGCCGCCCCTGGAAGAATCAGCATTCAAGGTCTAGCGCAAGGGTCGGGAAACTTACATCAACCTCGATCTGCTTTCGATAGGAATCTTCAATCGTGGGGTCATAGCTTTCGATCCACACATTCTGAACGAATTGGGCTGTGAAAATCAGATCGTGTACCTCGTTATGGAAATCCTCGAGTCGACGACGCAGTTCTCACAGCGAAAGAAGGGGGAACAAGAGTGGAACGAGCAAGAGAACAATACGTACCAGTAAGACAGCTTTTCCCCACACCTCCTACAGCGCGGACAACCGACAATCAGTCAGCCGAAAAAGACCTTTTGGGGGTCTTCCGACAGAACGTATATGCATACCTGCGCCTAGCACCACAATGTGATATTCCCGTCTAGCAATTGACACATATTAGTCAGTAACCCGTTGCGCGGTCTCCCTCGAATGAGGATATCTCTGGCACGAGCACTCACTGGGGCCGCATCGAGACTGTATAGACCCTTTCGACAGACAGTCACCCTTATAGACTTCGCGCAGTGTCGTCAGTGCGTAGCTCTAACGTCAAGATGCGCAATTGGAGTTGTGCGTTATCTACCTGTCAACGCTGTCGCCGATGTGCTTCGCAGAGCGGTGTAACCAAGTTCGATCGAATTTCAGAGAGCGCTCGCTGGGGTACGTCAGAGGCCCGCAGCTGGTATCCTCCTTGAAATCGTAGCCGGTCGAGAACGGTCTGGTTTTCCTGGCTCCCACTGGAAGAGAAAGGGCGAAGAGACGCGATCCGTTACATCAGTTTCCGATGCCAATTGCTAACCAATCCTTCAGACCTAGGTTATATCGAGCCCTTTAATCAAATCACACTCGGAGGTTCGCCGGTTTAATAGTGAGAGACGCTGGTGATTAGGGAACGATGCGCTCGAAAAAGTAAAAAAAATGGTCAGGGAAAAAAAAAGTTGATGTCAACAGATTCGGTTCAACGTCCGGAGGCTAGGCCGGGCTAGTCTGGTCACTCCTGGTACGACCGAAGAACGGGTGTGGGGAGAGGGGAGGAGCGATAACAAGCTGGTTCCGGTTCGGAGGGAGGCTTGGGATCAAACTGGGCACCGGTTACTGAACCACGCTGCAGAATTATTAGTCAACATAGCACACAATGCAATTGCACGTAAGGGAGATCACTGACCCTTCCTCAGTTCTCTGGTTTGAACTCAGAATCCGAACGTGATGGCCAGGCGGCGGTGAGAAACTGCGATGGCTGTGTGGACACGCATCCGCGATTAAACTCTAAACCTAGGAAGAAGAGCGAACGACCGTGGAATTGTCTTGGAATTCCGCGAGGAACTCGTGGGCACCCCTGTCTTAATGACATTATTCGGGTCAGCGTTGCAACGAAAGGTTAAACGGTGATGGAGTTGTGGTTACTGAAGTCTCCAAAGGACCTATCAAACAGGCGATGGCGGTGTTGGCGTATGTAATGATGTATTGCTGAAACCACCACTTCGGCTTTTTTCCCTCATGTTCTCCTTGGATCTGGGTATTCTAAGAGTAAATGCCGGTCCAGGTGTGGAAGAATAACCGGAGTGCCGGTCCTAAGTCCCCGTCATCGATTCCAGGATGCATTTTCACAGTCTGATCAAAGACAGACGTCTTGCACGTTTGGCTTGAACGCTGCCATCGACATCTCAAGTCACAGGGACGGGAAAGAGATGGCAGGAGTAAAACATGAGAATGCACATTGATCGTTACGAGGAGAAACTCATCCGTCATGCTCAAATTGATGCTGACAGGCAACCCTTGATGCACCCGGTGGAGGGAAGGTGAGGGAAATGACGGAAGTGTAGAGATGAAGGCCCAAGGTGCCTACTTACATTCGAGCAGAAGTCCAAGATTCGGCTGAAATAGGAAGGTAGTCACTTAGTGAGAGATAATAGGTAATCGATACAGACTAGTAGGACTGTTTGTGGCGTCAGTATGGCAGAAGGCGATTGCTGGGGATTGCTGGGGTCTCGAATTGGGCACCAAAAGCAGGTTCGGTGGGAATGGAAGTTTCGTAGGTTTCATACTCTCCAAGTATTGTCCCTAGGTCTCTTCCAGGGGGACCATTGAGTTATAATGATGCCAGAGGATTGAGGGTCATAGAATGAGAATTTCTACTGGGTGCTTCAAGGTTGAAAATATACACAATGCTACGAGGGTTGCAGACAACCTGCCACCATCCAATGGAGCTGGAAAGTCCTTCAACATACACCAATCTTTGCCAGAACTTACCTGTCAACTATTTTCCGAGATCGGCTGGATCTAGAGCTGCAGCCGACTGACGTAGATGACGTTGACAAACATGACAACTCAGTCTGCAAGGAACACGTACCTAGGTACCTATGCTTAGGCGAGACGTCATTACGTACCTTAGTGAAGCGGTATTGTACATTGGAAAGCCATACTACATCTCCAGTTGAGCACCGGCATTCATGGAAAGCGCAAAACTGTCCTCTATCATACGACTGACACTTGACAGGTCGACTCATAGCTAGGACAGATATCTCTCATAACAGTACATGTGGATAGGTCGTAGATATTCTATTACCTGTAGAAATGCAGGTAGTATGCAGGATCTGGCCTTCACACTGCGTCGGTATCAAACACGCACAGGACACTCTGCCAATCATTGTGTCACACATAGAGCAGTCCGCACACATCGTCCGACGTTCCATCAACTTTCCTGGGAGATATGTTTGCTTTATGTGGTATGCTAGGCGCTATAGCCTCGATATCACGGTACATGCCCTATCTTGAGCGAGCTCTGACGTTGCAATAGTCCAACGGATCAAGTAACCAAAAATCCCTGAATCATAGTACTGCAGGTTATATCAAGCCATTGGTCTCTCTGATTTCCCTGCGGCCTTTCATACCGCTTGATTCTCCGGAGCCGTACCGCTCGAGAGCCTCAAAAACGTGCCCAAACACCTGTTGATCCACGTCTCGTGCCCAGAGGAAATCCAAATGCTCATAACTTGGTATCGACTTGGCCACCGTGCCCCGTGGGAGTTCTCGCAACATTGCCCCGATATCAATCAGACTGTCACTTCCACCATAGAGAAGGACGACCGGGGTCTTGATGTTCCTGGTTGGGTACTTGACGGGTTTGTAAAAACGTTGACTTGCCACAACGCTCAACGGAGCATGGATCTCATCATCGTACATTTGAAAGGTCCTATGCCGCATAATTTGAAACCAATGCACCACCGACTTTGTGCTAGTGAACGAGTAGAGATGTAGGTAACCTGCCAGTTTCTGATAGCGGCTGATGTTCTTGCACTCCCAACCGAATAGCATTGAAAGAGATGCGTCGATTATGCGAACGAAGATTGGAGGGTATAGGATTGTCTGCCACATAGGGGTGGAACTGAGGATGCTGCGTCTACCGAAGAGGAGGAACAAAAAGTGAGGTGAAGCCTTCATCAAAGAATCCACGATACGATTCCGCAGTCCTGAGGGCGCCATTGCAGGTGCAAGGGCCACAAAGACGTCTACCTGCTGGTTGAGCAACGGATGAATCGATAGAGTCGCAAAGGCCTGTGCCGTTCCTTGCGAAAACCCGATATATGACAGTGAAGCCTGTCCTGTCACATCCAGAATGTAGCTAATGCTGTCTGGGATATCGTAGAACGCAAACTCGTCCATCGAAAAGGCCCAGAACTTATGTGATAGGGGAGAATGATGTGTAGACTTCTTGGAATATTTGTTGCCGCGATTGTTGCCAAGCCAGACATCGTATCCTCTCTCCACAAGCTGAAAAGGAAGACATCGTTGTTCGTCCGTTAAACACACAAAGACTTCGCTGCACATCAAAAGACCGTGGTGGAGGTAGACAACTTTCTTCTTGAGGCTATCCTCCCCCCGGTTGACGAGGAGACCTTCCTCACCTTTGCGATAGGCCAGGCGGTGTAGTCCTATCAGAAAGCCATCTTTCGTGTGCACGATGTGTTCCTCGGCCTCATATCCGAAAATGGCACAGATATCCGCAAAGTTGGATGCATGCGCAACCCGTGCAGCGATCTGCTCCTCCTTACCACGCTTGTGTAGTCTCTCGCCCGGGATCAGAAAATTGAAAACGGCCTTGGAACGATCGTAACAGAACTGGATCACAGGTTCCGCTGGTCTAGATTAGCCCCTTATCCTCAACGTGCCTTGCATAGCAATTGAAGGCTCTGAATACTGAGACCCAAGGCGCCTCCTTAGTGTACTTACGCAGCAAAAATGTGATGAAATGTATGACCCATTCCAGCAGCACTAGGATCAAAGATCCAAAAAGCGCAAGGTATTCAAACCAAAACAGTCTTCCGATGACTGGCACGGCCATGGTGATGTTATGTTGACCACTTGCTGTTGCGCATGTGGTTCAAGAAGGGTAATGAAAGTAACACTCGCGGTCATCGGCACCGACTAACATGTTGCGCAGGATCAAGGATTAAAACAGAATGCTTCATGGCTAACGGATCGTCTCTTACAGATCGACCAAGTTGCTCCTTCGACGTCATGCGGTCATTGCGTCGTCCATTTTCATGTGATGCTTACTTAATCCAGGGGGAATGCAGAAGCCAAAGAGGGCTAGCCTGGATTTTCACTGCCGAGGATAGTCCGATGATCTGATACCAGACAGTTTGATTGTGGTTCGTCGGACAGTTCATCGACGCACTTTCTGCACAACTACACGATGCCGAGCTCATGCAAGGAATTAAGTGAGTAATTCTCAATTTGCTTCTATCCATGGGGTGAATCCACGCCGGTTTGCAAGGACTACTTCCCCCGGACCACGTTCCACGGCCCCTCCGCGACTCTTACCTACAATACATCACATCTGAATGCTAACGGGATTGGCGACTCCTCTCAGGAGAGGCACTGGCGCAATGCCTGCAAGAATCAGATTGCATTATGGTCCAGCGCCACACCCCGCGTGAATGCCTGAGCACCCCTCATGTCGACGAACTGCCCATGAAATGCCAACAGTTGCGGAAAGGATTCAGCGAGTGCAAGTGAGTGGAGCAGACACACATGCTTCATTGCTGCGGATAGCGCTGACAATGGGCACAATTTAGGCGTGGATTGATCGACATGCGAAAGCGATTCCGTGGAAATCAGCCCATTTCAGTCTCAAGGGAGCTCGAAGGCGGCAAATCCAAGTCCCACCAGCAACTATACGCCGGCAAGCCCGCCTTCGAGTCCGTCAAGGAGATTAGTGGAGATGAAGTTCAGATGGACCCTGAGAAGACTAGGGGTCTATAGGTTTTCAAGCTCGCGAATCACTAGGCTGGCCAGATGCCTAGATCCGCTGTCCTGGGTTAGCACGTCATTTGCTCTCACCTCCTGGCATGGTTTGGAGTTTCCAGTTGGCGGAAATTTTTGTCTCGGATTTTGTATAACACTACTGGTTCATGGAATACGACTGTACATACTTTTGATATGGGTTTCCGGCATAAGTACAACACTTCATTGCGCACTATCATTCGTTGAAATTATACAGATGATTATTGCGTCTTCTTTGTTTTTGACGCAGCGGCAGAAGGTGCTGAGTAAAGCCATGCAACGACGAACATCAAGAAGCCAGCGACGACGGACCACAGACCCGCAATCCAGACCCATCCACCGCTGATCCTCCAGCTTCGGGGGTACTCGTTATGGGCGAAATGACGAACGGTCACTTCAAGTTTCTCTTCAATGTTGGTGAGGAACGGACGCTTGTAGTTCACTCTAAAGGAGAAGATTCCATGCTGATCGGGGGTGGTGAATCGTGTGCTGTAGATTGTACTATTATCCGTTTTGCGGACGGGTTCCAAGTTCAGGCGGTGGAAGGGAGAGAGCATGGTGAACTCAAGCTGGACGGCATCGCCAGCCGGAACCTCGAAGGGCACGTAACGATCATAGTCATACTCGGAAAGTTCAATGCTAAAAACCTGTTGAGAAGTGTGAGCATGCAAAAAGCAAATGCGACCTCAAACGCTGCCTCTTACAGTTTCATTCTTGACCCGATAGATCTTAGGGTTCAGCTTCTCGGAAGTGATTTCACCATCTTCAGCCAGATGATGCACGATCTTTCCGACCTTGAGCACTCCGGTTTCCTTGAATGTCCATGCGGTAAGCTGCTTGGCGAACTCTTGGTTGACCGTCTTGGTCTGCTTCCCATCGCCGGGAGCCTTGACAGTCGCAGAAAACCACTGATCCTGCAGACTCTCCACTGAGCCCAGCAGAGTGAACCTAGCGGAGTTTCTAGCCTGCATGGCCGAGACCAGAGCCAACTGCGAACCCGTAGCTACAATATCCTCAACTGATGACATGTCCTCCTTAGGGTTGTAACTGTACGCAGTGGCGGGCGCTCGCAGAATAGGCGCGAGGAGAGGATTCGCATCACCAAGTGTGTGAGGGACGGCTGTAGGAAATGCTACGACGCCCTCACCATCAAAGAAAGCCTTGGTGTCAGACCTCAGCTCTCCTGGTCGCTGGAGTAGGAGGACATCATGCTTGTCAGAGGCAGAGAGTGTATCGTAGTTGAAGTGATCGACGATGATTGAGGAACGGTCGGCGGGAAGATGGAGATCGAGTTCCAGCAGCAATGAGCTGATAGCGCTGGCGGTTGTGGACTTGCCGGACAATGCGAGGAGGACATTGCCGTCCTTGTTCATGAATTCGATGATATTCTTGGGGGTAAGGGAAGGTCCATAGCCTGGTTATGAGGTCAATTGAAAGCAGACAGATTTCTAAGCGCAATGCGAACCTTTTGACTTCGGAGGCAGGAGAAGTAGATGGTCGTAGACTCGGTCTCCAAGCTCGAACAGACTGAGCTTGTCATTCTTGGGGGATTCGAAGACGAGGTTATATCCACGAGCTACCAATCAATGATTAGCATATTAACGCCGGAGTTCAGTAAGTCAGAGTACCTTCTAGATCTCCCCATAATTTCGAGTATAATTCCTTCTCTGCGGCATCTTCCAAAACAACTAGAAGACGACTGCCCGAGCTACTTAATGCATGTACAACTGCCAAGAAGCAGAATGACAGAAGAGTGAGGCACCACCGCATTGTATATCGAATTCCGCACAGCGGAGCGGGCAATTGGCTGGAAGGAAATCACTGCAGCCTAGAGAAAGAGAATGAAATGAAGGAGGGCAATGAATTGGTAGAGGAGACTGCTCTCTGGAGCTTCGTAGTTGGAGAGAACGGGCAACGTGTTTGGACTGAGAGTGCCAAGACCTCTTCGCCGCATTGAACTGCGCAATCGTCGGCCTCCGTCACTCACAACCTCTATTCGACGATTTCCCCCTCTCCGTCGCGACACACGCCCCTCTGGCGCGATTTACACAGTCTCAAAGCATCGGACTTTTCGGAAGACAGAATACGCGGTTCAAACCGAGCTTCGCTCCATTGATCCTTTGATCCAGACCCTCCGTCCCCTCACGACCTTTAACCGAATCCCGCAAAAATCCTTTCGAATCGTCGACCTCTCGTCTCACAACCATGACTACCCCCCAATTCTGGTCGACTCCTCTCCGGTACCTCCGCTGGGCCTCGCATGAGAAGCCAGCGATCTTCTACTCCTTGGTCGTCGGAGCGACAGGTCCTCTCATGCTGGTCACCCTTCCCCCCATCAGACGGTTCTTCGGTGATGTTGACCCGGAGCCTATTCCATTGACCTATCCGGGTAAGACTTCGATATAATCCCCTTCTCTCGTTCTCTCGTTCTCTCCTGCGATCTATTCTCTGTCTTTGTGGCGCTCCCATGCTAACATATTCAATCCAATTCCAGTTCCCCAGGGGCCACGAAACATCCCGCAAGGCTACGATGACGAATAGATATCTCACGGGGAGGACGAGCGAAATTGATTTGACTTGCTAGGATGCTCTTCACTTTGGGAACTCAGTCGCAACAGTATCGGATATCGACATACTCTGTCGGGCACTGATGACAGACAATCCATTACCGGGGCTGCGTCAATCGGAAGTGCTTGCGGGTTATCATTTCGTATTGAACAACCAGCGCGGAGCCCTCCAGACTATTTACCTACCACCAGATGTCTTCATACCTGCGGCCCCCTTGTTGAGCTTGACAGTGCGAGTGCAGCGGTGTATTGTACATGAAAATGATTTTAGAGCGCAGACACTTCCATTCTCGTTTGAACTGACTTCTTTTACTTCTTTCATATTTGCATCTCCGTGCAACTCCGGCTTCGGATTACAGGCTTAATTTCGTTCCTCTTAGACTACGCCTCTTTGGCGGATGGCATTGTAGACGGCGACGGGTCGTTAGGAAGTAGGTCGGGCGTCCGGCAAAAAAGACTCATAATTAAACTAGCGCCGCCGGGTCTCCAGCGTAGGAAGTGACTTAACAATGGAAAGCTAGCTTCGAATTTCATGCTTTACACCCGATTTGACCGGTCTTTGAAGAGAAAATGAAGACAGTACCTGAGTCACGAATAGCAATCAATTGCCTAGTGTCAACAATGAACATCATTGAATAACCGCAGAAAGAGACAACGCCATATATGCTCATATCTACATATAGATCGTGGACAACATCACCAAAACATCCAAGCTCCTAACTGATGCTTTTTTTTGGATCAGCCAGATGCTCCCATCAGAATCAGGACTGTGATAAAAGGCCGTTGCACTCCTCGACCAGAACGAAAAGAAAACAGACAACCAGGACACCACCGAGCAACCGGATTGGGGGTTGTTCCTCAGGACAGGGGAAAAGTAACTCAATGAACAAAGGGCTCAAATACCGACATTACAATGCAAAGCCAACAAACCACCTTTAGAGGCTCGGTACACAGAGCTCTCTTCCAGCCATTCACATCATTATTATTTGGTAGGGCCGGCATCAAAAGTGGGAAGCCATGGCCAGTCGATGAAAGGATCGGTGAGTAGGCGGAGAGGCCAGGCGCGATGTGAAGAAAATTCCAAGGCTATCCGTGGTGAAGTGTCCCGGACTCTCAGAGAATGGCTCCACAAGCTTGCAAGTCGGATATGAAGACTTTTGTCAAAGGATCCCCTGCGGCTTGGAATTTCCAACGGCAAAATAAACAAGACAGAGACCCCGTAGAACAGCCAGGATAAATATGCGCAGTACTCCAGGATGATTCTGTAGATTCATTATTTTCCAGGGTCGATTCACCCAGGATAGCCAAGGGTTTGTGACGACTCCTTGGAGGTATCATAACATAAGCAGCGAAGAAAAGGCATCATTTTTTACCCTCTACCGACCGGGTCGGCGCGGGGCCTGGCTTTCTCTTGTCGCCTGTGGCCTATTGCGGTCAAACTCCGGGGTATACCTGGGATGGGGATCCATTCCTATCCGGGGATCGGGGGCCGTTGTGGCAGGATAAGTCATTCCAGAGGTGACCGGGGAATAGTCCGACTCGGTTTCATAGCCAGGTCCTGTGTAGCGTGGAGCATTACTTCTCCCGTTCTCATAGGGATAGCCAGTGTTGCTCGTGTAGGTGTATGATGGGTGCATGTCGGCAGACACTGCGGGCTGGCCTGGAGCAGAGTAAGGGACTTGCGGAGGGTAGGGATTCTGTCCTGCTGCGAAAGGCGAGTGACTTGAAGGATAGGATGATGGAGCAGCTGTGTATGGGGGGCTCTGGGTTGCACCGTATGGGGCCTGAGTGTATGGATCCACATAGGTTTGAGGAGGTGGTTGTGAGTATGTAGGTGGTGGGGATGGCCCTCCTTGCTGGCGCACTTCATGAATAGAAGAAGATGCGTAAGGCGCTGGGACCATGTTAGGGGCTTGACGGACGTTGTAGTCGTGAATGTAACTACCTCTTGGATAGCCTTGGTCAGCCCGACGCATTACGTCTGCTTCCCAACGAGCCGAGTCCGCTTTGAGATCAGCAATCATTTCCTGGAAGTCGGTCAGCCTGAAGTCTTGTCTCTCTTTCTTTTCTCTGGGCCTTTCGATAGATTTTGCACTGAGAAGGGGGTTTGCTCTCGACATACAGAAGTCAGATTTCGATAAGCACGAATGAAGTAGCCCTGACGACCCTGTTCGTAATGAGTCAGTAGGAGAGTAAACGGTAGATCTCGATGGATTTGAAATGCTTCGTTGCTTTTAAGATAGGAGAGACTGGGAAACAGACATTATGGTTTCCGGGTCTTACGAGTGCATCATTTCCAAGGTAACGGCAAATGTCTGCTTGGATGACTTCCCGGCTAATTCCATCACCAGGGATAAAGTACTCGTTCTGACGCTCCGGGCGTCCTTCGTATCCATGGCGTCCGGTCATTTTGTCCAGGGAGTAGGATTCCAGTATTAAGTGAAATTAAAAGCAATGGATCCAAGTGGCCACAACGAAGTCCGGGGCGGTATAAAATAAGTAGCCGCGGTATCCAGAAAGTGGGAGGTTGATCAGAGATGCTCTTGGGTCGATTGCAAAAGAAACAGCACAAGTACAGTACTATTAGGCCGTGTCCAGGGAACTCCAAGGTTGATGGTTCAAGGCTAATCCGATATTTCCTTCCGTCTCGCAAAAAGCACACACTCAAAATGCAAGCTTGAAAGTGGTCAACTGCTGGTTGGGCGATTATTACCAGCGCTGGCAAAGGAGAAATCCAGGTATTGCGTATTTGTCCACGACGGCTGTCAAGGGCTTTCTTCCAAGATCCTGAGGTGATTTTGTTTCTCTTTTTCCTCTGTCTTTCTAGTGATATAGGTTCCAGGGCCGCAACGAAGTTATGCAAGGGCAAAGTCGAAATTCACGCCGAAATGGGTGACCGAAGATCTAGGAGAGGGGACCAGGGGCTGAAGCGTTGCGTGGGTTTCTTTCTGGTTTAGTGGTGAGCTTGATGCCTCCCGACACTTCAAGGGGTGTATGAGAATCTCCGGGCTGGCGAGAAAAATTTGCCAGATTGTGCACTAGAGGGAAGAACAGAAGGGAAGAAAGAAGACGAGGAGGAGGAAAATATCGACGTGGGAAAGAAGAGAACGGGACTGGGGAGATAAGACAGACTAAAGACGCCAGCTCAGCGCACAGAGGGGGGAGAGGGGGTGTGGATGGCAAGGGAAAACAAGGGCTGGTGGGTTGTGTTTGTGCTCATTCGATTCGACCAAGGCGGCGGTTGGCCATTTGGGCTGTTGGGCCGGCGTATTGGGCTGCCTGGCCTTGTCTGGTGCCACGACGACTCCACCTTGTCATTGGTGAGAATTCGAAAATGATCGAGGCGAAAAGGATGGTAAAAATTGAAAAAGGAAAAGGAAAAATAATGATGATTAAGAACCGGCATACCTACGGAGTCAACAGGTACTTACGGAGTACTACGTTCCTAGCAACTTATCAAGAGGAGAGGACTCCCCAAAACATGCATGGCGACAAATACGGCTCGCAGAGGATTTTCCTTCGTCTAGTCGCGCTTCCTGAAAAAACAATTGTCTGCACGCCGTCCGTCTGGCCAGTATCAAGAAAGTACCTAAGGGAGGAGGCAAAATATATTCTTCTGGAAGTCTTATTGACGGTCTATTGGCCATGGTTCAGCAGATCAGTATGGAGAAACCAACTCGAGTGATGCAGATCGAAGCTGTCAAGTTGCACTGAATAGTCTACCTGCCGTCATACTATCTAACCATCCAGCGAGCGGATAGAATAAGAGGAGGGTAATAGTGAGTTGCCATGTAGATAGAAACATAGCATCCAAAGAGGGTAATACTCAAGCTCGTCTGCCCCTTTATTGACTCATTTGGTAGCTCACACTTCGGAGCGTTCCTGACCCAGTCGTTCCCACAATGTTTTCATGGAAAGAGGTTCAGTGACAGCTATGTTGTCACGGTTGCCTCAGTAAGCAGTTAGTGAGTCTGCAGTTTCTGGCTCCGGAAAGCTAATATCGCCAGTACCAGTACAGAGGAGCGAGGACTGAGCACTCCCTACCTTAGTAGTACAAGCAGAGTCAGGTTTAGCAGTAATCTGCAGTGGTGCAGGGTGCAGACAGTTGGGCAGAAATGCGTGGCGGGCTGGAGGGGCCTTTGGGCATCCCCACCCGCTCATTCGTCGATCCAGCATATGGACCCAAGGCTTCCAGTTCGCCAATCTAAGGTAACAATGTACCCGCCCCGGGCCGCTATCGACCTCTGGTTGCGCTGGGCGCCTTTTTGCCCTTCTTCCATGGATGGAAGGAATTCATCATGTGAGAAGTGGTACTTTCGAGATACTGGAGCCCCAGGGACAACCGCCTCACTATGGCCGGTGCATGCGAGGTACTCTTGGAATTCATGCGTTACTGTCGCCTCTGATGATGATCATGATATCCTGTGGCCAATAGCTACCATGTGCGTTCATCAACTAACCGACCCTTCCACCTAGTTTACGATGGAAGGGTCGGTTACCTATTGCATCTACGTCGGTACATCATACTTGAGATAGCCTACCTTGCTCGCCGCCTGTTCAAGAGAAACACCCTCACTTGGTGAGCTTGCCTGACCAAGCAACATAAGCTCAGACTTTCCACCTTCGATCTTGCTTCTAATGTGTGACCTGAAGCATGATTACGTGATTCACTCTTTGCCAGGAACCAGGACAGCAGAATCAGCACTCCAGAATGGCTGGTACAGGCTGTTTCCACAGCCGAGTACAGAGTACATGAGCGAGATTGCCTTTACTTACTCCTACTCCAGTCATGGTCGCGGGCTTTATGGCGCGCGCTCCCGTGGGTTGCCTTGTCCGCCTTACCAAGACTCTATTCCTCAAAGTCAAAGGCCATCACCATCACCAGACACTGCATCTTTGTGATCATTGCCTTGCGAGCGATGATTGCCCAGATCCATATCTGCTGCTCGAATGATACCGGAACAGGTGTCCTCTCTGTGCTGCATGGTCTCCATTAGTTGCTGCATCTATCCTTTCGACCTTGCCTGGAACTGGAGTTGCCGAACTGAGACCTACTATCCTTCGTCGTGCTCCTGCATGCTGTTCAACAGCTCCCTCTGGTCAGAAGTGTAGTCAATCTGACTATGGGGAATTCAGGCAATGGTTGGCTCGTAGTGCCCTCAGTCGTGAAGGACGCCTCGATTAATTGAGGACATTGTTGTCTCGACTGTCTCGCTTTGAAGGACTCTTTCTAGTTGTGGTGCATAAGTCTTTGGCGAACCCGCATACTCAGATCACGTGACGATCAAAGGCTCTGAAGCACCCTTCCGTCCTTGCAAAGTGGTATTGGGCTGGAATAACTTACTCCAACACACTTGGATTTATATACCTTTCCATGCTGAGTCCGTCTATCTGGACGAGAATGTGTACACTGCTTAACAGACGGCTGAAGTACACTGAGGCATGGTTCCCAGCATACTCTCGAAACGGAGCTAACTGTTTCTGGTAATGGCGCGGATCCCCGCTACGAGGTCCCGAGCCCACGTCTTTGAAGTCGACCCGACGTGCACGATGAGAACCAAATTTTCCAGGTGCAGAATCATGGTGCGTCGACGACGTTACACTCACAGATCCAAGCATAGCGCTTGATTCATACGAACTTCGCCATGACTATGATACGGTCCACTTCGACATGTCTCGTTCGTCTCCGGATCCTTCTGCCGCTCTGTCGTCTTCCCCCAGCAGCTCCCTGAAACGCCAGTCTCAGTTCACCCACCGCCAACTACAGCTTCTTCGTCAGGGCTCGACGGCAACTCCCCTGAGGGTAATCGCTCATATTGACCTAGATGCCTTTTATGCACAATGTGAGATGGTGCGGCTGGGAACGCCGCGCGAGCAGCCCCTCGCGGTGCGGCAATGGGATTCGCTCATCGCCATCAATTATCCCGCTCGAACCTTCGGTATAAGCAGAATGATGTCAGCCAGCGAAGCGAAGAAGCATTGTCCCGTCATCGTTCTGCAGCACGTTGCCACGTTTCGCGAGGGAGAAGGCGGGAAATGGGCTTACCGGGAGGACGCGTTTAAGAATATCAGTACAGATAAAGTCTCCCTGGATCCGTACCGTGCGGAATCTCGAAAGATCCTGAAAGTGATGAAGGAGGAGCTGTCGAGGTGGCATGCGGATCTCGTGGACAGCGAACATGGAATTGGCTCGCACTATCAAATACAGCCTGCTAGCCTCGAAAAGGCTAGTATTGACGAAGTATTTATGGACTTGTCGCCCCTCGTCTACGCTGTATTGCTTCAGCGGTATCCGGAACTGCGCGTAGGACTGCAGGGTGACGAACGCATAACTCCGTTGCCTCGCCCTCCGACAACGGCGTTGGAATGGGGTACCGAAGACTGCTTGATAGATCTTGATGAGAACGAGACGGAAGTTGATGATCCTGACTGGGATGATATTGCCATGCTCATCGGCTCGGAGATTGTTCGGTCAGTCCGAACAGCTGTCTGGAACAAGCTCACCTATACCTGTTCGGGCGGCGTTGCCAGAAACAAGATGATGGCGAAGTTGGGAAGCGCTTGTAACAAGCCAAACAAGCAGACAATCGTCCGAAATCGCGCGATCCAGAATTTTCTGGGTGGTTACAAGTTTACCAAGATCAGAATGCTTGGAGGTAAACTGGGAGACCAGGTGGCTGCTCTCTTCGGTACGGAGCAAGTCAGCGATCTGCTACAGGTGCCTCTTGAGCAATTTCGTGCTAAGCTTGACGATGACACTGCCAGCTGGCTCTACGGGATCATTCGTGGTGAGGATAGGACCGAAGTGAATCCAAGGACTCAAATCAAATCCATGTTATCCGCAAAGTCATTCAGGCCCAGCATCAATTCCGCAGAGCAAGCCGAAAAGTGGCTGCGGATCTTCGCGGCCGATATCTACGGTCGCCTTGTTGAGGACGGCGTGCTTGAAAATAGACGCCGTCCGAGAACTGTCACCTTGCATCATAGACAAGGTGGTCAAGTACGCTCTCGCCAGCTTCCCATTCCAGGTTCGGCAACAATTGACGAGAGTCTTCTGTTCGAACTTGGTAGAACGTTACTCCGGCAGGTCATGGGCGATGGCCGTGCATGGCCGTGTGCCAATCTCTCTTTAAGCGTTGGCGGCTTTGAAGATGGAGTCAACAAAAATCAGTCGATAGATAGCTTCTTACTTCGTGGCGGACCTGCGAAAAGTGCCACTCAAATCACGAGGAGTCCGGACCCAGCGAGACCGGCGGAAACAGATCATCATGTTGAAAAACGAAGAAAGATCGACAGCAGCGGGATCAGCCGCTTCTTCAATTCACCACCTGAATTTGCCTCTGAAGCTGTCTCTCTTAACTCAGATTTAGCACAGTCCGGTGAGAAAAGTGAAACCGACCGTACAGGTGCACTTCAATGCGGGCCATCCTCGCCAGACGCTCAAGCGGCAGCGACCCCATCCGGTTCATATACTTGCAATCGGTGCCAGAAATCGCTTCCAATTAATGAACAGAACGAGCATGAAGATTGGCATTTCGCCAAAGATCTCGAACTTGAAGAAAGGCAAGAAGCTAGAAAAACTCAGCAGATGTCACGTCCGCATAATCCGGATACGCTTCGAGCCCGTGGAAAAGGTGGTCGGAGTGCTCGCGGGAAGCCAGACAAAGGGCAGACCCGGCTCAGTTTCGGATGACATCTCAATTGGGTCTCCCTCTAACATCCGACATCTCCCGGTCTGCTAGGTAGCGCCTTACGGCGAACGGCGTGGGCACATCGATCGAGCAGGATTTGCCCTAACTTGAAGGTTCAAGTGTTTACTGATGTCAATTAGTTCGATTGATGGTGCACGGTCCTCTCCTGGATGAAGAGTTTCGTAGCGCATGGTTTGCGTTCATGCTATCGCGGACCCTTCCAGACTACTAGATGCGATTCCCCCAGAGGCTTTCAAAAGATTAGTGGTCTGTCCAGTATAGCCATCGTGTGTATACACGGCGGAGCATCATTCCGTCAATAGAGTTCGTAGGGATCTTTAACATTGTGAGCTAGGGAACATTGCCCACGCTGAATTGGCTGTCTGTGGCTGTCAGACTTGATCAGATAGCTGAGCGATAACACCAAGTGCATGTCCGTGTTGAAATGGGTCTGTTTAATGACATCAAATAAGAACTTTGCCCTGTAGAACAACATCAACTAAAATGTTTCATCCGAGACGACTGACACGTAGCAAGAGAGCGTTAGTCTGTACTTGGTTCTATTCCTAAGCAATTGCGGACTGCACGTCGCATTCAATCTTCAGTCAAAATGGCATATATGGTACCTGACCTTGACCCGATGTCAACGAACCACGGTTCCAAGAACCATGCAGACTGTTGGAGTATGAACCTAGTTTTCCATGTCGGCATTTGTACTTCTTGCTTTAGTTCCTATGAATGTTCGTTGCGGCTTCAATTGCTGCGCTGGTTTGCTCGTATCTGCCTCAGCGATAATGAGTAGACTACTGCACGCCATTCTGCAGTAGTGACATCAGCAAACAGCCGCGGGGCTGGTCCTGTTGGCAGACAGGATCTCTGTTCGTTGGAAGGCTCAATCCATCTTTTCACGTCGCAGCAAGCTACTCATTCCGTCGGTACCTATTTTCTGACCCTGGCTCATTCTGAATTCATCATCGACCAACTTTCGTTTTCAATCTCCCAGCGGTCGTCCAGCGGTGTCGTCATTACCCCTCGTACAATACTACAGTGCCCCTCACCAATGATTTCGATGTGTAGAAAAAGCACAACACAATAAAACCGCACGACTTTGGTCGCTCAGATCCATCTCAATTACATACAACTTCACTGGGTAGTCTCTCATCTCTCGGAGCTTTGAATATGTCCCGCCGAGCACGAAACCATGAGTACTACGAGGAGGACCTCTACGAAGAAGAGAGCGATACATATCGACGTCCGCGGCGGTCTCGACGTGAGCGCTTCGCCCAAGACGATGAATTGCAATACGGACGTCGAATGTCAGCCCCGCTTCCCGTCGAAGAGCTGGATCGACTACACATACGGGAACGGTCAAAGCCCGACTTTATCCGCGAGAGCTTTGATCTGCCGCGGAACCATGGGCCCCTAGTTGTGATGCGAGAGCGGGAGGAAAGCGAGTTGAATATGCCTCCGCACGAGACATTGAGGGGCTACGAGCGGGAGAGTCGCGAGCCCCATGGGCGTCGTGACCGACCTCGGCATAGGAGAATCCCTCAGGAGGAGGATGTTTACTTTCAGGAGGAATTGGAAAGACGGAGGTATACAGGGGGTGAATCTGAGGAGGGAGAAGTTGAGCTTCGCAGAGAAAGACGCTCAATACCACGGCCTGACTTGGATGGCGAGGAGGAATTTGTACGCTTACGTCGCGACAAGCGAGGAAAGAAAGGTTCGCGGATGAAACACTCGGAACTTGAGATTGAGCATGACGAGCTTTATCACCGTGCACCTGACGCCAGGCGAGAGCATACCAGGCTCCACAGTGATGTTAGAGAACGTACATCAGCTGCACACTTGCAACCGAGATTTCACCGACACACGGACGGAGATGAAGAAGAGGAAGAGGATATCATTATCCGAAGAGATGAGCGCAGGAGGGGTCGAAAGGGCAGATTCAAGGAAAAGGAAGAGATAATCATGAGAGAAAGGCGGATTTCGACGTCCCCGGAATCGCCAAGTTCGAGAGAGATTTCGCAGGTTCGGAGGTCTCATTTTACATCTCGTGAACGCATGAGCGACGGTGAGTTGTAGCATGCAGCGCTCGAGTCAGATGCTTATTTCCCTTCTGTCGCAGGTTATGAAATGCATCGTCCACCACGTGCACCCAGTCCAAAGCTTTCATCTCCCAGTAGCTTCGAGGAGTTGGAGATTCGTCACCGGTAAGCCGATAATCATTTCATTGCAGTTTGAAATACATGCTTACTTCTCTATAGTACACGAGGACGCCCAGCCAAAGAGAAGATCATTATAGAACGACGCAATGATGTTTCACCTCCATCCATGCGTTCATCATCAGAGTCTGACAACAAGAGCGAGGACGAAATCGACATTACTCGCGCTAAATTCAAGACCTCAAACCGACAAGAGGACGTTTTGATCATGGAACGTCAACCCCAACGCCATGAAAGTGACGAAGAGGTCCAAGTCTTCGAGGAGGAACAGTACACCCGGCGCGATGCGGGAGGGCCGCAGCGGAGGAGCACACCCGCAGTCACGGTTGAAGATAAAGCAATAATCCGGCTTGACTCAGGGGGGAATGGCAGTACAGAGCAGGAGATGCGACGGGAGCGGCACGTATCCAAAAAGCGATCTCGATCCATGAACAACCGCGAGAGACTGTCTGACGAGAACATTGATCGCAAACGTGGTCAAATAGGACGGCGATATATTGGCGTAAAGGACAAGCGAGACCGTCTCTGGACAGAAATCACCAAGGACCTAGTGGTCAAGGAGGCCATTGAGCGGGCTGGGTATGAATACGAGGAAACGGACTCGTTCTATTACATATTCGCGTATCTCCGCTATGTGAGTCTAGGCCTTCTTGTCCAAGCCCACACTTCCCGTGGTAAATTCCGTGGCTGCCTCTGCCCAGTGCTCCAGTCTGACAGCTTTCCACAATCATAGGACGATATATCAGCCCTTGTCGAACTATCGGAGGACATCCGCCGTGCACGACGCCAACGAATTCAGGAGATCAACAGGGAGCGAGCCTCCATGCGTCTTCCATTCGTACCTGAACCACCAGTCTCACCCGCTCCCGTGTTACCGGGGAGGCCGCCGTCTCCGCGTCTCCGAGCTCGGGATGAGCGGAGACTGAAGAAAGAGCGGGAGCTCATTATCGAAGAAGGGCGATGGAGACCAGCTCCAGCTCCGTTAGACAGATGGTGACGGAGCAAGTTCGTTTCATTGTTGAGAGTGATTGGGTGTGGCTCGTTCAGACGGCCGGCCCGACGCTCCTAAACCCTCTCATGATTTCGAGTCTAGAATAGATACCGACGACAGATACCCATCTTCTTTTTCTTCTGTTTGTCAGCTAGCTCTTGAAGTTTATCGCGTTTTATCATTTTTCGGCGCTCTTGGGCCATTAGCAGACGCACGTCGGTCTGTCAGTGAATGCATGGCCCTGGTCCCTCTCATACTCTGGACGAGCAATAACACTCCATGCCCAGCTTGTATCAGGAGTGCCCGTCAAATGATACTCCGGGATTCGATGGATATTTTCAATCTAGATACTACACTACCTTATCCACAGCTGACCTGACTATCACGCTCCTTCATGAGTCTATTTAAGGCGATGACGTGGATCTACGGAGCACCGCTAGTGCCATTTGATATGTTTTAAACATGCAGCCCAATGCACCAGAATGACCGATCAACTGTCTCAGAATTTGCGGATAGTGGATACTGTATCAGCAGCGCAGGTATCCGTACTCTATACTTCCACTCATGTACGGTAAATGATCCTCCTCGACACATGTAACCAAACGCAATGTGCGTATTTTGTACTATGCGTCTAGCGAGAGATAGTTGGACTAGATAGGACTATGAGTGTGGCAAAGCAGAATTGCCCACAAAGACCCCATTCACGTATTAAGAACTTCAGGTTTATTGAATATAGCCACTTAACCAGAGACGTTGATGAATCACGTGCATCTGATGTTATGTTGCCTGTTGTCTAAGGCTTGCCGCGAAAAGGGATGAGAATATGATACTCTGTACAGTGATATGGCCAGCGTTCCAAGTCGAATATGGTCGACAGCTTCTTCGCAGTATGGACAATCACCTGATGGAAGTCATCGAGAAACAAACCATCAAACCTATATTGCAGTCTACTATCTACACTCGCGTCACTCCATAATGACTCCAAATTTAGGAGCAGACGCGGAATCAAAATTACCATGACATAATGACATTAAAGGCCAGAGTGGGGGGAGAAGGATGCCACTGAAGTCAAAGATTGAGTTGCCAGTTTCCGCTGATATATATCGGCGCAACGGGAAGGGCTTGATGGCATTAGTAGGCAAGTGTCAACTGATACTATTACAGTTCTGGCTCATTCCTTTTGCTTCGGCTTGTTGTTGTTCAACTTGTTCTGGGTTTGATAGAGTTAAAGAGGTCTAGATAGTGCCTGGACTGTACGGAGTAAGGGATCAGCAATGACCAATAGGCGAATCGAGGGACATCCGAAATTCCACTTTTCATTCCATCAGCCACAATCAAAAGAAATGAAGGATGAATGATCGACTGGTTATTTTAGGGAGGGCTAGTGGGAGTGGTGAAAATTACCAATGTCAATGTTTGGGTATTTGACTTAGGGTAACATTACATCCTGTTGTACCTACCTACCTACCCTAGATATCCAGGGGAATATTGTTAACAGTTCTGTATACTGACAAAAGCCACATGATCAGACTTCAGTGGTGTACAACGACATAAATCATAAGCCTTGTCAAACCCCGGGTCAGACCAGGTACGCAGTAGACAAAAGACAGTCGACAGCTGAAGTAGGGACGGACCGTCTGGAGAAGTTTTCCACGGTTATATTTCGATATATATCGGATTCATCCCAGACTAGAGTTCAGACCATGCTTAACGAGGCTTTCCACTGGTGATGGTCAGGTTGGGAGATGCCTCCTCCGCACTATTCTTGACGAGTGGACGTGGACTTAAGTCGGTGTAAGTCTTTCGATTGTCATTGTCCACCCATAGGGTGACGATCATAAATAGTACCTACGGAGTAGTCATTCCATGGTCTCATGACTGCCTATCAGTTCAAGACAGATTGCGAACTACTAAACAAAGACTAAGGAGAGGTTCAGAAGGCGGGGTTCGCTTCCTTATCAATCGAGCAGACACCACTAGAGACTAAGGTACCTTAGAGATGTCATCACTTGCCTTGGTACCACATTTGAATGGTCAGAAGTAGACTGTAGCGATGCAAGTCCCGCATAAGCCTGAGATCTTGCTGTGTAGGAAGCCGGGAAGTATGGGATGCATGTTGTTCTCCGTACATCTTTAGTCTGACATTGACCGTTTTCCGTGGGGTTCATGGTAGTTTGCTTTTGATCAGATAAATAATAGCATTTTGAGCTGACAGGAGCGTTCATATAAGTAACTAAGGTGAGGTCGTGAGTTGGCATTGTCCGAATGGGTTCGCGCAACCATTTCTGAGCGTCTTGTGCCCAGAGATGATGAGAGATGATTCCTGGGGTACATTCTGTAGTCTTCTAGAGATTCTCCTCCACTAAGTCAGCAACAGAGACAAAAGGGATATGGTTTGAATAGTGGGCATAAATCACGAACGCTCCGAAATATATACTTCACCTGCCTCAGACAGAGATGCAGGTGGATTGCTGTTGTATTCTCATGAAAAACATGACTGTGAACAGTAATTTGCATGCTTTTATGCGGAGTTCTAGATCTGACGATCGCCAGCTTGCCTCTTGTGTTGCCACAACATCTAAACTTTCCATGTTACACATTTCCATTCGATGATGGCATCATGGATGCGGCCTTCATGTGACTCTTGCGTTCCTGTAGAGACGACCTCTCATAAGGTATATCCGGGCAGGATATATCAGTTACAGCACCCATGGATTTCCTCGGTGGCCACCCTTGGGTTGGCTCAAAGAGGTACCTTGGTAAGGCAACATAGCCGACCACATAGGAGAGGTACCATGTACCTTAAAATGATGCTTGAATAAAGTGAGATGCAGGACAAAGACAAGACCTGAGATTGAATGCTCTAAGTACGGAGCACTTCATACGGTATTAAAATTCTAGACCACTTGTTTGTTTCCAGAATCCGGCAATCCAGTCGCCAAGATGGCGCTCCACTTTGTGGATACCTTTTCCTGATGTCGACGTGCGTGGCTGAAATGGATGATACGTACAGACTTGGAAACCCCCTCCTTTTCAAGCTCTCGATTCAGACAGTTAGCCAGCTTTCATTCTCTGGCCTCGTCTGTTCGATGGAGATAGGACGACTCATAAGCATTTATCTGAAAAAGGGACCCTATCAGAAGGTAAGTAACGCTTTGGAATAAGTACTGAATTTGGTCTCGCAAAATCCAATGAGAGGTTCCACACCGAAGTCCGTGCTCCTGTCTCGTACGGAATTGCTTGGAAATCGGCGGGAGGGGTTGACCCGTAGATCCCATTTTCCAGTACCTAGAATCTGCAAGATAAGTTTTGTAAATATCATACTTAGGTACAAGGTACCTTAGTACCTTGTGCATGTGAAGAGCACTGGAATGGGAATAGTTGAAATTGGTTTTCAAAATAGTCGGTCTACATTGCAGAATGTAAAGTAGAGTAAAATGATTCGTTCAGACGTGGTACGCAGTACAGAGTACGTATGCCCGCTTTTCGAAACTCCTGGCTGTCAAATGGAATGACGCGGCACGCCGGCACCTGGATAAGGTATGTCTGTCAGTGGTCCCATAGGACCATAACTTCAATAAGCTACCTTACTTACTGTATGGAATCGATGTTTATGATTTTCAAAGTCAGATACTGAATGGCTGTGATTGGTATCTTCTACGGACGTCTGATGTTAAGCTCGAAAATAAACGCACTGACTGAGCTTTGATGTTTATTTAAAATTAGTGATGGGAGAAAGGTATTGATTAGAGTGACTAGACGAGTTCTATTCTAGATCGTGCTTGAGATAACAATGCTCTATCTCAGACTCAAATCTCAACCTTATTATGACAGGAAACCTAAATGGCATCTATCCTCAGTGCCAGTACCAGCAGACCTGATCGCATCCTGGAGTCTGAAGATACCTATTTCGGCACCTCTTCAAGAATCTTCATGATAATCAGACACATCATTTGGCCCTCGTACGTAGATACTTTTCTAAGAAGCGGAATCCACAAGCGATTTTCACAAAAAGACAGGCTGCTCAGACTGGGAGTCTGGGCAGCAGAGCTCCACTGCCAAGCAGTAGGACGGTCGGCACTAGGAATGTCAATTTCTCTCCCATGAATATGGCCTCATATTCCGTTCTCTATAAACGGTTGTGTTTGAATTCCAATTGTATGGTCAATTCAGCTTGCCTGGTACGAACTCCGTTTTCGTTCACTCTGAGCATCAGGATTGGGCCAATATACAGCTTATGAACGCATTAAATGAAAATGATCATGTTGTCTCATATATTGAATCTTTGGACTACATAATAGCAAATTAGCCAAGTATTTTTGTCCTGGCCTCCTGGGACCCATCTTAGTGGCTGGTTTAAGAGCTTTTTATGGAACGGTACTCCGTGTTGATCCACTTATCCTGTCATCACTCATCATTTAGGAGGTGGAGGTCATTGTTTTTGTTTACGAAGTATGGCATTCCGGGCAGTTATTTTCATCACGCATGGTAAGGTATATTAGGATCTTAGTGGTTACAACTATACAACGTCGTACCACTATGTATTAGTCTACCGATTTATTGTTATTCTTATCGTTATTTTTAAGTTAGAGACTACCTTAGAGAAGATCCCAGTTGCCTCTAGAGAGGTACAAAGTGCCAATACTTGCTTTCTAAATTCCCAGTTTCCGCTTGGAGCGTAAATTAATTCACCCAACCAACTCGCAACTTATCATCATTCAATTTTGTTCGACCTTCCGCTGTCGAAACATCCTCCTTCTGCCTCATTCATCTCATTCTCTTTCTAATTTCCCGTTTCTTTCGACATCCCGGGATTTCCATTCGCTTCTCCTCTATCTACCTGTCTTTCGTTCTGGCTCCTCCCGGCCTTTCCAGTCGCTCACCTATCGGTCGCTCGACATTCACTCTCTGGCTGCCATGCCAAGGAGCTTCTAATCTCATCGGCTCCTTCGGTTCTGCCAAATGCCCCGTTCTGAGCCCCGACACAGAAAAAGGCAGCTTTAATTTCAATCTGAGTCCTTCTGCTTGGATGCTTCCCAGCTTCAATATAGAATAATCTTGTGAGTGCCTCTCTGATCGAACTGCACCTTCTTTTCTTTAGGTGCCATCGAAACTCTGGCTCATGCTGGATCGGCACGACTAACCTACTCTTAGGTTCCAGCGGTTATCCACCTACGGGACTGGGGACGGTCGTTCAACAATCGACTATTACACTATCTGAGGTGTTGAACCTCTTTCGAAATTATTCACCCACGGAGCAGATGTTCTTAGCATCCTATAGCTTCCTGTAAACGCTTCGGCCATCTCACGACTATTCTATTTCCACCTGCGACCACCAACTACATGATTCCTTGGTGACAGGCCCAGGTGCACATTGAGCAAAATCGAGAGAGGGACGGTCAAAAGGATTGCACAGTTTCAGAAGCCTGCCGGACCCGGGCTGCACACGGACAGGACATAAGTAGGGGGTGGAATACGATATCTCCTAATCTCCGCTTGCCAACCCAAGTTCACCATGGTTTTCGACTTGAGTCTTCTGCTGCTTGCTTTGCTTGCATCTCCACTTTCTTTCGCTTCCACTATCTCCTACTGCTCTTCCGTGAACACCGGTTCCTCATTCTCTGCCAGTAGGTAGCCCTGATGATCTCTCTCTGCCACCAAATCATATCTGATCTCTTTCTCTTTACAGACATCAGCATTTACCAGTCGAATGGACTCTGCACGGATACCTGCAAAGACGATTATGCGTTCGCAATCCTCCAGGGTAAACAATGCTGGTGCTCGAACATAGCACCCAACAAAGCTACGAACACGGACGATTCGGATTGTGCCGTAGGGTGTCCAGGGTATCCGGCAGACAGCTGTGGAGATGCCTCTAAGGGCCTGTATGCTTATATTCAGATGTCTATGCATGAGCCTTCGGGTACAGCAGCTGCTCCATCGTCAAAAAGTACGACAGAATCCACGGTCAGTAGCCTTTGCCTCCCACTTCGTCCCCGCTCCTACTCAATCATTTCAATTCACGACGAGGAGCGCTTGAACTCGCATTACTAACATCATTGTAGTCCGACACATCGAAAACAGAGACCACTGACTCTAAGACAACTACCACGGCACCTACAACTACTCAAGATACTGTTTCAATTAAGACTATTGCTGGTCAAGTGAAGACTATAACGATCTCGGATACGCAACCAGCTGCGACAACGACCTCATCCTCTTCATCAGATTCACAAAATGGAGGCTCTGGAGTTTCAGGTGGAACTATTGCCGGCGCTGTTGTTGGCGCTGTCGGTGGCTTAGCGGCAATCGTCGCGATTATCTTCTTCGTCCTTGCATCCAAACGTCGCTCGCGCGCTCAGAGCCCCGATCCGAGCGTTTCAAACGTTTTGCTCGATGGAAGGCAAAGCAAGGGTTCTCAGATGAGTTTCATGAAGGGCATGTTTTCCGATGGGCATAGCCACACGTTATCCGCGGGATCTTCCATAACACCCCAACGTATGCCAACTTTCACCGATAACCGCTTGAAAACGGACACTGTGCTTCGTCGGGATAGCGACGTGTCACTCCAGGATAATGAGGACTACTCGCGTCCGGTGCTGCGGGTTAGTATCTTCCCACACGTGCACAGCTTGACGAGTTTGGTACTAACATATCTTTCGTAGCTGACAAACCCCGATTAAGCATGGAATCTCTGCACTACGAATTTCTTTGCTTTCTGCATCTTGGAATCTCCTTATCTTGTGAATTCAACTTTGTGCGACTCGGCGAAATCAGCGGTCTTATGATACCCAATTGTCAACTAATCTTCTTTCTTCCTTACATTGAAGCATCGGCCTTCCTTCAGTCTTAATGACTGCAAGCTCCCGGGCATACTACTTGTCCATGGTTGCGACCCGGAACCTCAGTGGAGCATCAGAGAGCATATGAACAGCGATCAAATCATCGTGATTGGGGTACATTGTCATTAATTCCTCACTGAGCTATGATTCTCATTTCCAGCCTACAGGTTCTCTTTTGATCTTGACTGATTTTCACCACCGAGCATTGCGTACGTGTGTACATCAGAATGTGCATGGCATTTGTGTTATTGGTGGGAGTACATAATGGTTTACCAGACTGCCAATCTTGATGCTATTGTCATCATTATCCCGAGGAGGCCCTCCTCCTCTCGGCCTATTGTTTGAGCGCATTTCTCATTCGTCAGGTTTGAGATACACGAATTTCCTTTGAGTCTCTTGTCAAAATAGAATTGTGAGCCGGAAGAATACGAAGTAATTGAGACTACAAGCTCTCATGAAGTCCAGATGAAACGTCCTATCACAGAAGACTTATGCTCCATGAGAATGGAGTCAAAAACCTAAGTCTATGAGATTTGGTACACTCTTTCTGATGCCATGGTTGTCTAATCTCTTGAGTGCAAATGTGGAGTTTACCAGACAAGTATGCCTCTTAGCAGAGGCAATCTTTGTGGGTATGCTTGGGGCATATAAGAGTGAGTACCATGTATCCTGGAAGATGCATGCCCGTACGGGACACCCTTGGCTGTTTTCGAATGGAAGGGAGCATGCTCCCATTCGTGCCTCCTTGAGACGCAAAGGGCCCCGAAAGAAGAATGACCAATGAGAAATGGCATAAGTAGAAGGAGAAAATGAAGGAGAAGAGGAGGGAATACGCGCGAGAATACTGAAAGAACAATCTGGACAAAATCAAGGCGAACAACGCAGCATTTGTAGAGAGACAGAGGAAACAGCGAGCTGCCATGACACCTGAACAAAAGGCTATCCGCAATGCCCGCCAGCGCTCCAAATTCGCCCAGACGAAGGTCGAACGGGCAAAGATACCTCCAGAGCCAAAGAGAGTACCAAGAAAGGATACAGGATTTGCGAAGGCCAAAAATATGCATGACTCCAGGGTCGATAGGGCGAAGAAGGCATATCAAAAGGCACAAACTCCCATGGCTAAACTTAAACTTGCAATTGCGTAAGTAGAAGGATATAAGTTCTTCAGTACTGTGCGATATTATTGCAGCAAAAGCTTCAGAAACCTGCAGTTTCGTTTGTTAAACTGAATGTAAGAAACAGGCAAATCCGACGAAATCAGACCAACGCCGTCTAAAAGAACCCAGAAGTCAATTTCCAACCATTCCCAACCACGCACACCTGAAATCAGCAAGCACCGTCTGGAAAGAAAGGTACTGGATAGTACATACCTTCCATTGACGTATCCGACTCGGACAATTCTATGACCATTCACTCGTCGCAAGCTAGATGAAAGAGAATCAGTTAGCTGACCGCCGCAAGAGGTATCTGACAACTTCGGGGAATCTCTCTGCCAGTGCAACATCCGCAGGCGTCTTACCCCAAACATCTCTCGCGTTGACGTCTGCATTGCCCTTCTTGACGAGAATTCTCACGACCTGCAGCCAGCCGGCTTTAGCCGCGAGATGCAGAGGAGTCGAGCCACTATAATTGGTCGCGTTGATGTCTACTGCAATCTTAGAAAGCAGCAGACGGACGACACTCGGCCTGCGCTTGCGCGACCAATGGTCCTTGTTTCCTTGCACCGCATGGTGGAGCTCTGTGAGGCCCCATTGATCGGCGATACCTACCTGGATTCCATGCTCGAGCAGCGCGGTGGCGATTGATACACATCTCTCCGCAGTTTCTTGACCATCGCATTCCTTTTTTTCGTGAACCGCCAAATCAGTAAACTCGAGGGCGGCGTGGAGAGCGGTTTTGCCGGTGTGGTCCCTAAGGTTCATGTCAATACCGGCTGTGATGAGAGTTTTGGCGAGTTCGGCAGTGCCCTGATAGATGGCCGACCAGAGAGCTGTTTTGCCGCTTGTGGTCTGGGAGGAAAGCAGCTCAGGGTACTTCTCAATGAGGAATCCAAGGACATCTGGGTGGTTAATGTTTGTCGCAGCCTCGTGGATCATAGTCCTGCCATCACGACTGGTTAGTCCAAAGTCTGCACCTCTATCAACAGCGGCTTTGATGATGCCCAGACTGTAACGACCAGCAAGGGCAGCGTGGAGGGCGGTGTCGCCGGCGATGCTAATACCCGCGGTGATGAGAGTTTCGACGAATTCAGCACTGCCATGATTGATGGCTAACTGGAGAGCGTGCTTGCCGGTCTGAGGGGAAAGCCGCTCAGGGTACTTTTCAATAAGGAACATAAGGACATCCAGGTGTTTAATAGTTGTTGCAGCCTGGTAGTACAAAGTTCTGCCATCAGAATGCATTCGTCCCATGTTTGCAGCAACGTGGTGCATCATACTCCCCCCAAGACTGATTTGTCTAAAGTCTGCACCGTGGTCAATGGCAAGTTTGATAACATCCAGACCGCAACGACTAGCGAGGGCTTGTATGACCTTTGCGTGAGTACAATCGGCTCCTATTCTGATCAGCTTTTTGACCATCTCATCGCCACGCAATGTTGCGCTCATGACAGGCGAGGTATATGGGACGCACACGTCGTTCAAAGAAGGGTTAGCACCGTGCTCAAGCAGAAGGTCAACGATTGGCTCGTCCTTGACGCGGACTGCGAGTGAAAGCATGCGGTTTCCGTCCAAGTCATATGCGTTCGGGTCGACACCTGCTTCTAGGTAGTTTCTTACCTTGCTGAGTTGATGTTGCCGGATGGCTTGAACGAGCGGTTGGGGAGGCAATCTGTGCGTCCGTTTGCGAGAACGAACACCCTTTCCATCCTCCTTGAATTTGATTCGCTGTTTGTACTCAGCTTCGTCCGGCAGGGCATACTGCTTGGCTGCTCTGACCAGGGGAAGTTGCAACGCACCATTGATCCTCCGGGAGGTCTGACCGAGTCTGCCCACTGATAGAGGATCCAGGTGGTCAGAGATCGTTTGGAGGATTTCCCTAGGCAACTGGTCAAGCTGTGGCATTTTGCTTGAGGGAGTCGCTTTCGCTTGAAGATGTTAATGGGGTGGTCGACTGAGAGGATTGTATAGAGTAAGTTTGAGTGATTGTTGAAGGGGTGAACGGTTGAGTGATGATTGGAAAGGACATGGCACATCTGTGGGCTTTCGCATTTGCTTTATATTCTTCAACTGAGACATCCTACTGTATTCTCTGATCTTTCTGCACGACTAAGAGACAATGGCTTGTGAGAACAGTAGACGGTTTGGAGATACTTGACAAAGATCCTTGGAGACATTGTTCATTGCTGCACAGTATGGAAGGCTCAGAATGAAAGACCCTTCAAGGGAAGTTGCAAGTGTCAGTCTCACAGACAGATTTCTCAATGGTGACAAGTTCTCCTCGACGACTATCATGTCGAAGATGTATCTCGAGCAACTTCCGTCAGACATTGTCCTTTCATCTTCTTTCAGACAATGCCCTTGCCGGTGAACAAAGAGACTGTCAATGGCCTTCTGCATGTTTCAGGACCGGAGCGGAAGTTGGCCTCAAACCAAGGAAAAGAGATGTCCCTCAAGGATACTGAAGACTATTGAAGACCTTGAGAATAGCCGCATGACAGAGGACAAAGAGTCGACCCTCTTCCTTGAAGGTTAGTCAATCAATGTCCCTCTTCCTTCATCAAGGCACGGGCTGTAAGAGACGGTGTGTCTCTATTGTTAATGAATGAGCGCATCTATGTGAAAGCCGAGGCAAGACAAAGGCCATCAGACACCAGAGCATTGTTAGGAAAAAGTCATTGTTGATGCTGTCGCTGTAGATGAAAGGGCAGACAAAAGAAGCACATGACCAACCGGGACAGTTTTCCCGTTTGGGAAAGCGGACGCAGTCAGCGCAATCCTGTTATCAACCGATGCCTGGAGATGCTTCGAGGGCTGGGTTCCCCGCTCCTAACGCGGATCTTGAGACGAATTCTGTAACTCTATCCTTACAATGATGACATCATGAGTGAAATCGAAGAGTTGCAGAGCCACCATGAGATCTCGACGAAAGCTGGCATCTGTTGAAATATATCGGTAGATGACCGGAAGCTCTCTGTCTGCTTTCTGGCACGATCCTCCTGGTGCTGGATGCAAGGAATCCGGATGGTTCTACAACATGCGCAGCGGCATGCTGAAAGCACAGTTGGTTTCCTGATGCTGCGGTTGCTACTACAAATCTTAATGGTCAACGCTAACATGTCGCAGTACGCTATAAGAAATCAGATCCGAAGGCCTATTCTAACCAATAATCTATTGCCTATCATGTTGCGGGCTCAGCGTCATCCTTATCTGATATCTGCTTCTCCGCACGAAACGTAGTAAGTTAAGGAGGTCACTATATAGCATATATTTGGAAACACGGAGTAGAGAGGAGTCCTGCGTGGTTGATTCCATGTCTTCTACCACAGAAGACTCCCTTACACATATAATACCTTCATGAGTTTTGAGGCCCCTTTTGTCCTTCCCGAAGAGGTATGGTCACATGTTTGATATCTTCTTTCATTTGTATATCGCTTCACGGAACACATGAGAATGCAGATACTGGATATGCTCAGTGACTGGTGGTTGTCTGGTCTGGTCGTGACTGCACTCGCTGGACTCTACTTCACCTTCGATCGATCTCAACGCAGGAAAGTCTGGCCGGGAATAAGTCTTCGGAGCCGCAAAGCATCAACTGCTGGGACACCTCCAAGATCCGTATCACCAGAGAAGAAGCCGGTGATCGGTTCAGCATCCCAAGTAAACTATGCCGACGTTCTACCACCACAGCGTCGGCAGGCCCTCGCTGTCTTGCGAGAGAGCTCGGCACACTCGAAAGAGATTGACGAAGCCGAAGTCCGACGATCCATCCTGCCAATGACAATGGATTACCGAAGTTGTCAAGAAGAAAGGTATACTCCGACAGGGTTCTCAATAGAGGAGATCAAAAAGTTAGGAGACTTCCCGGACTATGCAACCCTAAGCGGTGTGCCTCTGCCCCAGCCATACCACGAATTTGTCATTGACAAGGCCCTACCGAGGCCATATCGTCCATTCCGGTGGTCATACCATCAGACCATGTGTAAGCCTGCCTGACCATCCCACAAGCAGATTTAGGAGCTGACAGCTGTCGTTTCTCCTGCGTATAGCACTAACGAAAATGGAAACGGACTGGTGGATCGAGCTCGAAGGCACATACAGAGCTCGAATCGCGCAACGCAGGGAATTATACGCCAAACACGGCTCGTCAGTGCTCGACTCTCTTCCAGGCTCTGAATTAGCCTGCAAGGAATTGATGGAAATGGTCTTGCAGTTCCTGTGCGCCCGGTATCCTCAGTACTTCTCGCTACAGGGCAAGAGGATATTCAAGAACAGAATCCTCGATACCGTGCAAGACATCAGAGCCAAGCATCCTTTGGAGATTATCCTCGACAATGTACCCGAAGACTTTGCGATCATGATGCGCGATGAGAAGACAGGCTTCTATTTCCTCCGCGCGGCAGTGGTTTGCTCTGCTCTGGGATGGAACGTTGGTCTGAAAATAGGACGTCAGCTGCATGAAATCCATGAGCCGATCCCAGATTATAAGGAAAAGATGCAGTTCTCTATGGATCGGTAGGTCCAATGTCCAAGGAGAGCGCCAAGGGGAAGGGGTCGCTGACAAGTTCTCGCTAGGTTCTTCACCAAAATGCCAACAGACAAACCAATCCAGAGAGGATCCTGGGGTCTCGAGGTCGGACAGCCGCTGTATATGCCACCAGGGGATCCTCATGAGAAACTTCGTTTGACTCAAGACCCTGACCTGGAATTGGCAGATTGCAATCTGCGAGTGGACTGGCAGACGCTGAGACGTCTGCCTCTGTCGGGAGCGATCATCTTCAATTTCAAGGCACTCTTCACGCCCGTGTCCGAATTCCGTGATGAACCTTGCGTACCAGCCTTGGTAGCCAAGGTAATGAAAGAAGGAAAAGAGAACCTGATGAAGTATAAGAATACATGGCACGTGGAGCATGTCGTGCTTCCGAAGCTTGAGGAATGGGCTAAGGAGCAGGAGGAGCAAGGTCTCGTAGACAGAAATTGGCAGGTGGCTACCTTGGACGAGAGCCCTTGGTTCAGAAACTGGGAGGATAAGTGGCATCGCCAGCAAGGCTTTTGATTAGTTTTCTTGAAGTGGTCCAAATGACGTTGTTGGCGTTTCTGTATAATCTTTATTATCATGGATACCATGCTGCTTCTAGCTATACACATAACAACAAACAAGAAACGAAACCTACATGATATGTAGATCAAGGGTATATTGAAGCAAGAATATTCGTCATTCTGCACAACATCATCATCATCTGATGGCGGTTTGGTGAGTTTTGTCATAGAGTTCTCAACTCGATATGGGTGTCATTGTTTTGCCCATAGAATTCCCAGCTACAAAGATTGACTGTGCTTTGACTTCCTTGAGCTTCAACCGTGAACTCTTGGTTAGATTCAATGATCACCTGGCAACGAGGACGACTTGATTCCGCTCGCTAATGAGAGTGCGTCTCCCCCGTTTAGCTCGCGCCTCTGAGTGGCGCGAATGCCTGAGGAGCTGAATCCCACCGGGGTACGCATCAGGCCGTATATTGGGAAACGATGACGGCCAAGCATCGTAGAGTGACCGAAATTTTCGAGATGCCGATTATGGGGCCTAGTGACCGGCTCACTGGTCCCCTTTCCCAGCGTCCCCGTTAGACCGTGACTCGCTATCGTGGCTTCCTTGCTCGCTCTCCTTATCCAATTCTTCCAGTTCGTCCGCCAATGGACTGACGCGCTCGTCCAACAAATCCAGATCCTCCAACAGCTGCCGTGCCGGTAACTTCCAGAGACTAGTACCGCACACACGGTCCTTCGTCAGAAGATCGTCGACGAACTGATCCATATACGTAAGCACAAACGAGTCGCGCACTCGTCGCTTCAGCTTCCGGTAGTCGAGAAGGAGAGGTTCCAATGTCTTGTAGACGTCGACCGGGTCAAACGTCAAACGCACGTAGAATGCCGCCAGCGCGCGGAGGTATTTGAAGTCCCCCCGTTGTCCAACCACGCCATTTCGAGCCCGATCCTCCGCCGCGGTCTCTGTCTCTTCGTCGCTGCCCGGATCGGTGTAGTTTAGATATTCCAAGATGATGTCACGGTCCGGGTTGAGTTGTAGCAACTTGAACGCAAGACAGAGAAACGGCGTGGGCTTCTCAGCGACACCATATGTACCGCCGATAGATGTCAATTCGACTGCGCGATCGCAGAGTGTGGCTGCGTTCAAACCAAAGCACTGTTCTTTCCAGTAATATGAGTCTGTAATGCGGTCGCGAACGGCTTTCTCGAACAGTGTGGCGGGGTTGACACCGCGGACCAGGGGGCCTGAATAGCCGCGATTGTCGAGGAGGTTGCTCGCGTCAGCACGATGGGACATGTTGAGGAAAGCCGGAATATCACGGTGTGGACGCGACTTTAAAAGTTGTCCGCGAAGAAAAGACAGAAGTTTGGTGAAAAGCAGGAAGATCAGCTGTGGCTGTGGCGTTGAGGCTGTGCCAAGAAGACTCTTATCGATAGTCGCACCGACAACCATCCCAGAGCTGCTGATGCAACATGTGTCTCAGGTGTCCTGTTAGCAAGTTTGGAGGCTTCAAATTACAGACCATTTATCGACAGATGACGACCTTTATGATTTGATGCTATATAATTTAATTGTATATGGTGATGATTTATGATTTTATCTTCGATGCTCAATTCATTCATCGCTGTCTTTCGTACATCTCAGGAACATCAACACATATTACCCGAAACGGAAACTAGTTACTAGGTCGGTGACCAAGCATACAACTGATGCGCACTCAAGTTACACACAATCATGGTGCTTCTGACTTCGTCGACAGTCTCAGTCATCCTCTCAACCAGCGTGGTCTGCCTATTTACTCTTCTCCTTTTTCTTTCTGGCTACGTCCTTCAGCAGCAGTCTGTCAGAAGCATTCAGAGTGCTCTTCGACCTCCCGGGGTTCCAGACCCCATCGCCGGCCATGGATCACCAGCGTCATCATTTCAAAAACGGGACCAGAGTCTCCTGTCTGGTCTGATTCCTGAGAAGCAGCAAAAGCACGTTGCTCATCATGCGCAGCCTGGAGCAGGAGGGAACTACGCATATCTCCAACTCCTGTCCTCCCCCAATCCATCCGATATCTGCTCCGCGATTCTCTTCTTCAAACAACTCGCCACAAACGGCACAGCAATTAATGACCGGTTATTCATGTATCCCCGGGAATGGGATCTGCTGCCATCAGACGAGGTCTCGCACTCCGTCGCAACAGCTCTCTCATTGCTCCGAGCCGCAAGCATAAAGTACAACGTCTGGCTTCTCCCCATCGACATGACGGCAGCCACGTCTGCAGGCTACAAACCCACAGATACCAAGCTTCTCCGTCTAGGCCAGATCCAGTTCATGCAGTACGACAGTGTGCTGTATGTCCGAACACCGGGGTTGTTACTCGACACTGCCAAGCTAGACGAGTTGCTGCTCTCCCGGCCATTGCCCTTAAAATATGACAAGGACCGTCGCGAATCTTTCAATAACGAAGCGTGGATTTCAATGCCTCTTAGGGCGGATCGTGATGCCGTTCTGCCGCCCGTGTACCTGATCACGGTGAATAACGTGAAGAACGGACAGATTGAGGCGCGAGGCCATATCCCTAATGTGGCTATCCCAGGCTTCGGGGGTCTGGTCACCAGTCCCAGAGGTGTTCACTCACTTGAGGACAAGGGTAGTGATTCCGATGATGAGCCAGGGTATGTCTTCTTCGAGCAGGATGAGGAAGGTCATGTTCAGTGGGCGGAGAATCCGTTATTCGGTGCCTGGAGAGCACAGCAACATGAAGTTTGCGAAGGCATCGACTTTGACGCAGTCGCTCATTATCATGATTAGCCATGTTTTCTTGTGATCTTCTTGTGACCATCTTGCATGCTCTTGGTTGCTTCTTGGAAAGGTGTTGGGTTTTGGGCGGTATCTGGCGTCACCTTGAGAATATAAGCGTGTCCTATATATATATATATATATATATATATATATATATATATACGAATGCAAATACGAGCATCTCAAAGTTCCATACAGTGTATGTCTTGTTTTCGGAAGTGTTTGCTAATTTAAAAGTTAGTATACGGAAACGCTATAGTCTGAGAAACTGATTTAGATGGGATATATTATACATGGTAAGGAAAGAATCATCGAGGAACGTTGATCTCGTAGCCCAGTAACACCTCGGTGGTATTGCCTTCCCAGCCTCTATTACCACTTGTCGAGATCATAAACCGACAAGCCTGATCAATATATAATTGTGATATTGTCCCGGTGCGGTGCCCAGGGATGATGAGGAAAGGTACAGTGGAATGGCGGGTGGCTTGTTCGTGTTTCAAATCGTACAATCGAAGAATATCATGCGACGCACTGAAAACAAACGGTCAGCTCGATGCCATGATGGTACGAGACAAAGATACTGTAGTGGCTAACGAGGGTAGATAGAAATACTACTCACCAGACAATATGTCGCCCATTGGGCATCGCCTTGAGAGCCGTAACCGGCCCACTGCCCTGGGGGAATTTGAAGGTCCTCTCGGGCTCTCGTAGACCTTTATGAAGACTGAATTCTTCCACAGTTCCGTTTCGGCGCCCTGCGTATATATAATTCCCGTCCGGAGACCAGCACGCGTTCATGCACCACGGTGGAGAGTTGTAGGGTGTGATCCGAGCAACGGGGTCGGCTTGCCGTCTATCCCATACTCTGATTGTGCCGTCGATGGACGCGGCGAGAAAGGTGTGATCTGTTACTGCGTTCGACTCTTGCTGTGTTGATGCACCAGACTCTTGAGTCTGTGAAGGGGGCTCTAATTCCTCCGCGTGTGGTAGACCGTTCGTTACTGGCTGCGATGAAACCTTTGGCTCATTCCCCAGAGATTCGGTCATTGGGTTCGTCGTGGTAGCGTCGGCACTTGCGTTGCCGGCTGCAGTCCCATTTTGTTGATCCATCATGTCAGGCTCACCATGTGCATCCGCATCAGGATCGGCATCCGGAAGAATGCCGTTGGCAAGAGCTTTGCCGAACTCATCGTCCTCGTCTATTCCAAACGCATTTCCCGATGCGCCCGCTCCTTCACCACCCCCGCCGTCTGCATCTCCGAACAATGAATCGGCCCCGCCAAAGAGTGAATCTGCTGGGGATCCCGCCTGCGGGTTTGCAGCAGCGCCACTTTCACCTAAATCGTTCGATGTATCCATGAAATTGAAGCTGTCGGTTCCGCTGGCATGGTAGTTTGATGAATATGTGCCATTCGTCTGAGGCACCTCTGACGTGTCTTTTGGAATAGGGATACTGGATTCTGGCCGAATCTCGACCGCCGCGATTTGCTTGGCGCTGGCACCAAAGACACGCCGTGTCTGCCCGGTATTCAAATCCCAGTCAAACACTCGCTTGTCCCAACTACCAGATAGCAATGACTTCTCGTCCGGTGTCAGATGCAGTACTGAGACGGCCGAAGTATGTTGTTGCAGGAGAGCGATCTCTTTCCCCTCATCATGACGAACTGACTGCAGACGGATACTGCCTGACTCCAACCCGGATAATAGCCATAGGCCTTCGCTATGACAAGCCAGGGAATAGACTGGTGACACTGTGTTCCCATCCATGCACTCCCAGTATGTCATCAACACTCCCGCCTTCATTACGCTATCGACGAAGGGATGTCGTTGCGCCACGGTCAGCATCAATTTGCTGTTGATCGAATCGACCCAATTGAACTTTCGCACATATCCATCAGACCCTCCGCTAAACACCCATCGCATGTCGGCTGTCGCTGTCACTGCGTTTATCGATGTACTATGAGGGGCGGCCGTGGTCGGTACTATGTCGTACGTGGAGGCGGTTAGACATTCCGGACGAACGTGAGGGTGAAAGACGGAGGTCAGATCGGACGTGATGTTTGTAGAGTTTGTAGAGTCAGGGGAGGTCATTGGGATATCAGGATTCGGTTGGGATGCGATTCCAGGCCCTTCAGATGCGCGGCTGGTATTCGACGGGCTTTCCGCATCTTGATCGCCCTCGGCGTCTCCGTCGGCATCATTCTCATTCCCTGCGTCGTCTGCGTCTCTCATAGTGTCTTCCATTTCCTCGTCCGAGCTTCCATCTTGCGAGCCTACATCGCCTGACCATCAGTAACTCTTTCAAGAAGCGTGGGCCAACGGGCGAAGGGCTCACCTGCAAGATCTCGATCATCGTCGTCCCCAATTGAGGTCATTTTGACGTCGCAAATCCCCTTGCTCTAAGATTCTGTGTCGCAAGTACCGAATGTATGAGCTGAAGTCTATCCAGGATGCGTCAATCGCTATACAGTTCGAAAAGTTAGGATTGCGCTAAGGCGCAGTGATGCCTCTTGGGTCGGGTGGAATTGCTGCGAATTAGGGACTCATGGCTCAATTCGACATGGAATCGCTTCTCCTGAGCTTTGGAGAAATAAATCCAGTAGCCACAATATGAATAGTCTTGGTTTTATATGAGACTTTTTATTCATGCGACTATTGAAGCCATGAATCCTCTAACCGACACAATGGGCCAATGTCCATTGAGTTCCCCAGATGTCAGTCACGTTGATTTCCCACTTCCTGCCTAAGGCCAAAAACTATCTACTTTGGGTTAGCGCCATTATGGATATCAATCGCTGGAAGCACAGAATACTTTGTTGTCCACTCATCCCCAATTGATTTCTCGATACCTACTTTTCAATTGCTTTTCCCTTTTGTCTCTGACCAAATGTTCTAAACCAATCAGAAGGAGCGAGTAATTGATCTGGGTCTACCATGGCAGTGAACTATCACATGGTGCAAACAGCGGATTGCAAACGATATGGAACCTTCAACCTGTCATGACAAGGTTGAGTCATTGTCATTCGAAATCTGTTTAATCAGCATCCAAAGAATTAGCCTGGGATGGCACACTGTACTTGAAGGGATACCCTGAATCTACCTCTCTCAATATATGAGCAGTTTCATACATATAAACCCATCAAAAGGCTGTTCGCATTCTACATAGCCACACAGTTCTAACCAGTGTTCGGCATAAGAAATGCTTCTTTTTTCTCCGGGATAGTAACATCTATGGGAAAGCAGGAAGGTCTGGAAATAGGGAAGATATGTTCCATGGGAATATACCGGAGCCATTGACTTCAGCGTAACCTCTGGAAGTACAGAGCCATTTATTCATTCACAAAAGAGGAGGAAGAGGAACATGCAGCAGACTCTTGGGGCAGATCATTCTGTTTGCATTTCATTGTTTCCCTGGTATCCTCCTATTCATCTGATCTTTCCTTTTTAATATTGTTGTTCAATGACAACTGTTACTCTTCCCACAACTCTGTCAGCATAAATCTGATTCCCCTTTACGGACCACTTACTTCTTCTATTATTGTCAATACAGATCTGATTTCCCCTTCACTGGTGACTACCTTTTCCATTGCAAGATGCACGGGACCTTCACTGTGTTTTGAGTCTGGGACATGATGCTGTTTAAGTCTCAACTCACCGAATAAGATTCCGGCTTGCCTGCCACGACCACCTCAAACTCATTGTCCAACTTTCCTATCTTACACAAGCCCTTCTCCTTAAGGCTCAAGACGGCTATAACCAAGATGGATTCAGAAGATAAACCTGTCACATACTCCTCAGGAGGCCTTGATGAGGGCCTGACGAAGCTGTCCATCGGTCCAAATCCCGAAGCCAACCTAGCGATCAGAGAATATTGCCGCAGACTGGATTATGTACAGCAAGACCCTTGGCTTCAAAAGCCGGAGATACCAACACCTGAGGAGATTCTACCGTCGCCTTCAGACGAAGAGTGTGTGGAGCTCATGCCTAACAGAATAGAAGGCCCCTGGAGCTCGAAAGAAACTTACCTAAGAGCCCACTATGAACTCCTTCGAGAGGATGCTGTTGCTCCACTGCGTGACGCTGTGGCCTACGTCCGTAATGACCCGCAGATGGTCGACTCTCAAGCTGTATCGATATATGAGAAGGTCAGTTTTCACTCTTGCTTCATATCCCCAGAAAATTGGATAGCTGCTTACCAGAACTGGCTTAGGTTTACATGACCGGCATCACGTTCGCCAAAACCGGCATTGCTTTCCGAATCCGATTCTCCACTAATAGATCTGGAAAGAAGATTGTCTGGGAATACTCTAAGCGGTTGATTTCTGGATCGGTTGTTGCACTGTCTCCTGCAAGCGACTGTTTCCGAAGCAAGTGTGTCATCGCTGTTGTTGCTGCGAGACCCTTGGAAGGGGTCAAGCAAGAGCCTCCGGAGATCGATATCTTCTTCGCCCAGCCCGAGGACGCCAATTTCGATCCTCACCAGGAATGGATTATGGTAGAAGCCAGAACAGGCTACTACGAGGCTCTGAGACATACCATGACTGCTCTCCAGAGGCTGAACTGCGAAAGGTCAGTGAACCTAACTGGAAAGTAACTTAGAACTAGCTGATCCCGCATCAGGTTCCCCTTAGCAGATCACATATGCGGCCTGGATGTCAATGTTGATGCCCCGGATTATGTCAAAGAATCTCCCATTGTGGAACTCCAGTCTGTTATTGGCCCAGCGGACGAAGAGGGAAAGGTCAACCTGTTGGAAGGCTGGCCAGAATCACCAACAGGCGATCTCGACAAGTCGCAGTGGGCAGCACTGAAGCAGATACTTACCAAGAAATTGGCGATTATCCAAGGACCCCCAGGCACCGGGAAGACGCACGTTTCTGTGATTGCATTGAAAATTTTGTTGTCTAACATGCAACCTCACGATCCTCCTATCATTGTTTCATCTCAGACTAATCATGCCTTGGATCAACTTCTGCGACACATCTCGGTTTTCGAGAAGGACTATGTTCGCCTAGGAGGCAGAAGCAACGACCCCGAAATCAAGAAGCACACTCTGTTTTGTATCAGACAAAAAGAGTCGCAAGTCACAGTCCAAGGTGGTATGTATGGACCGTCAATGAAAAAAAACAAGACTCTGGTGAATGCCATCGTGGAGTTATTGGAGGCTTTCAGCCAAGAGAACGATGGAAAGCCTCTACCTGCAAAGCTTTTCGAGAAGTACGGACTGCTGACGGCAGAGCAATGCGATTCCCTTGCGAAGGGAGCTAAGGGTTGGATCCGTCCTGGTACTGAAGAAGATACCGATCCCCTAATCGCTTGGCTCGGAGATCAAGTGGTCAAGTTCCAGGTGACATACACCAAAGAGAACTTCGGCTTTGACGAAGACGAGGTAGATCTGGAATACGAACAGCTTAAAGAACTCGAAGCGGAGCAAGGCATTGACGAGGATGACTACGAAAATCTAAGAGGGCAATTTATCTTTCTGCGCGAACCGATGTGTGGATTGATTCCTTCCAGCCTTCCGGAGACAGCCAGTCTGGACTACTTGAAGCACTCTGATATGTGGAAGGTCCCACTCAAGGCACGTGGTGCGGTTTATGAAGTGCTACGGAGCCAGCTCAAGACGATGCTCCTAGAACAATTCCGAAAGCTCGTCGCTGCCTACACAAAGAATTGCGAAGATCTTCGGATTGGAAAGTGGGAGCGAGACTACCTCTTTCTACGGCAGGCCAAGATCATTGGTATGACTGTGACGGGCTTGAGCAAATACAGGGCCCTGATTTCCAGTGTGGAACCAAAGACTATCCTGATCGAAGAAGCAGCCGAGGCCATTGAAGCCCCGATAGCCGTTGCCTGTCTTGACTCCGTGCAACACATGATACTGGTCGGCGATCACCAACAGCTCAAGGGTCATTGTGCAGTGCAAGATCTTGAAGGGGAACCTTTCCATCTGGATGTGTCCATGTTCGAACGGCTTGTGAAGAATGGAATTGGGTATGTCACTTTGAGGCTCCAAAGACGTATGGTGCCGGAAATTCGCCGCCTGTTGGAGCCTATCTACGGAGAATTGCAAGATCATCAGAGTGTCCTCCGGCGTCCAAAAGTTTTCGGCATGGGCGACCTCCGATCTTTCTTCTTCTCGCACAGCTGGCCAGAAAGCAGTGACAGCCTGGCGTCCAAATACAACGTGATGGAGGCGGAGATGATCGTTGGATTCTTTGTTTACCTTGTGCTCAACGGCGTCTCGGTAGACAACATAACCGTTTTGACGTTCTACAACGGCCAGAGGAAGAAATTATTGAAGCTGACGAGGAATCATCCATACCTCCACGGCCAGTATGTCAAGGTCGTCACGGTCGACTCATACCAGGGAGAAGAGAATGACATTGTCATCCTCTCCTTGGTGAGAAGCTCGAATGCAAAGAGCATCGGGTTTTTGTCAGTACAAAACAGAGTTTGCGTTGCACTGTCCAGAGCAAGGAACGGGTTTTATATCTTTGGTAATGCAAAGATGCTTATCTCTGCAGACGCCCTTTGGCGAAATGTGATCACCATCATGGGCAACGAGCGGCCTTGCCGAGGGATTGGATCCCAACTGCCTCTGACTTGCCAGAAACATGGCAACGTTACTCACAATGAAGGTTCGTCATTGCGTTCATACGACTGTGGTCTCAACGATTATGCTGACTCTGAATGTTGAAGAGCCTTCGGACTGGGTGAAAACGAATGGTGGGTGCCGACAACCATGCGAGGTGCCACTGCGTTGTGGACATAGGTGTGCCCTTAAATGCCATAGGTGAGTCATCAGACGGTTTTCGCACCGACAAGCCACCGCTGACCCAGTGTCTTTAAAGCTTCTCCCATGATATGGTCCAGTGCGAACAGCGATGCAACCGCAGAATGATTTGTGGTCATGTCTGCGATACACCCTGCTCAGAAGATCATTCCTGTTCCTGCCAATGCGAGTCGAGTTCACCGGTGTTATCAGAAGTGGAACAGGCAAATGTGGCAGAATCTTCGATTGACCGTCGACCGAGGGTTTCGGAGGAGGAGGAACTAAAGAAACAGGCAATCAGAGGCTACCAGGAGTTTGCCCAATGGGGCGCTAAGCAGCAAGACATTCTCTTGCTCCGAAAAGCGAACCCGAGAAGCTTGGCCGCGATGCAGAGAGAAAACCAGAATGTCATTGTGACCACCAATTCCAGCCCAACGCGTCATAGGAAAGGAAAGAAGAAGGTCTCTGCGGTCTCTGCTAAAAAGGACGGGATACCGAGGGCTGTGCAAGAAGGGACGCTTCTGGACTGATCTGTCGAAGGTAACGATGCAAGTTATAGTGCTTGTGGCAGGAATTCGAAGGAACTTATCCTCGTGAGTGTACGAATAGTCAGCTGGAGCAGAAAAGACGTAAGAAGCATGGAGCAGATCCGCCTAGGCATAGTTTCAGCGATACCGTATGAAACATCGGAGAACTTGAGTGTCCTTTTCTTCTGCCAAGGCCTGAGACAGTGAGACTATGGTGTGAGAAGGCTTGTAGGGTACAGCAGAGAAAGTAAGACTAAGGACCATCACTTAGGTACTTTAGGGCTGGACGTGAGGAACTGTAACCACCATCCCTATCCACAACCCCAATATAGGTAGAACAGCCGCACAGGTGCCCTTTTCCCGTAAATGGTAAATCTTGCAGGCAACGTAGATCATGGAGATAGCATCCACGGTAGCCTTAAGGTTCTGACCCACTATGGGAGGAAGTGATCGCAGAAGCTGTGCTGTATCTAATCGATATATCTACCCGAGAGTAAAACTCCTGATATCCGTCGAGTGGTGTCCCGTTGATATCTCCCCATACAGTCAGTTTGAGAATGGTGGTGTTTTACTGTTGTTTGTTTGTTGTTTAGATACCACCCAGTACTTAGGTACTGGGTTACCTACTTACTCACTACTGGGGCAGCAGATCCAGGCCCACTGCTACACTGTCTTTTCCATGTTTTTGTCCCCCTTTCATTTTCACACCCCAATTTCTGTCTCACTGTCTGGCATCTCAGTCCACCAATCGAAATCCAAGCCCAGGCTATCTCCAGCCCACCTTACCCTGCCTACTGTTCACTTGTATATATGATCTGGATCGACCGGTCGAGAATCTCAGCTGTCTTTCTTCACTAGCTATCTGGGGTTCCGGAACTTTCCCTCAAGATGCATGTGTTTGTCTTACTCTGTTTACTGCTACTAGTACCTCCTAGATCATCCTACCAAGCCTCAGGCACCTTTCCTGAATCTTCTGGCTCTATCCGGTGAACAAGCCACACCGTCGCCCAGACCCTTGCACCACACAAACCCCCCTCTTTGGACTTTTGAAACTGGGTCCCTGCCGCCTCTTCCCTCCGATCAGATTATGAAATTTAGACTATCATTGCTCGCTTCGGATTCCCTTTGCCACAGAGGTCACAATACCTGACCGCTCGGCCCTGTCCACATGGCTGAGTTTGTCCGTGCTGAGATCTTGGGTACGAAGTTCGAATACACTACCAGGCATGTTTCCCGCTCGCTGCTCTTGGTTTTTGGCCAAACAGCTGCCGAGAAGATCAAACTCGTCTGGCTAACAACTATAACCAGATATGTGAACCCGCAGCCTATTGGTATGGGGTCTTTTGGCCTCGTCTGGTACGTACCTGCTGCGGTGGTTGCCCCTGCTTACTGCTTCAACTGCGTATTGGAACTAACAAGGCGTTCACTGCTAGCTCGGCGTTCGATCAGATCACCCAGCAGCCAGTTGCATTGAAAAAAATCATGAAGCCATTTGACACTACGTCTCTGGCTAAGCGTACATATCGGGAAATCAGGTTACTGAAGTATCTTCGACATGAGAATGTATGGCTCCTGATGCTGTGCTGAGATCGAGATTAACCCTGGATTCTAGCTCATTTGCCTACGCGATATTTTCATATCTCCTTTGGAGGACATGTAGGGGACCATCCTTGTGGCATCCTTGTCTTCTTTTTTCAATGCCTTTGCCAGTATACTGATATCAGGTTAGCTACATAGCTACAGAACTGCTAGGGACTGACCTGGGACGTCTTTTGAGCGTCAAACCTCTTGACAGCAAATTCGCACAATACTTCATCTACCAGATCTTAGTATGATATCGGAGCCGAGGATGACTCCGAATGCTTGCTGACAGTCAATAGCGAGGCCTGAAATACATCCATTCCGCCAATGTGATTCACCGTGACCTGAAACCAACCAACATCCTTATCAACGAAAACTGCGATGTGAAGATATGCGATTTCGGTCTAGCCCGGCTGCAGGAGCCCCAGATGACCGGCTACGTTGCAACCAGATACTACCGAGCCCCGGAAATCATGCTAACATGGCAGAGATACGGAGTTCAAGTGGATGTCTGGAGTGCGGGCTGTATCCTCGCTGAGATGCTTCGGGGCAAGCCTCTGTTCCCTGGGAAGGACCACGTTCATCAGTTCCACCTCATCACAAACATTCTTGGAAATCCTCCTGATGCGGTGATTGAGAAGATCACCAGTAAGAACGTACGTCGCAGTAGCACTTGTCTCGCAGATCCACGGCTCGTCCCGACTGACTGATTTACATCTAGACTGTGAACTTTGTGAAATCTTTGCCGTCACGAGAGCCTCGAGATTTATCGACTGTCGTCCCGAAAGACACTGATCCCGATGGTAAGGATTCTGCTGGAGATAATAATGGCTGGACACAGATAATGACAGGCTCTAGCTATCGACCTTCTAAAGAAGATGCTGGTTATTGATCCAGACACAAGAATCTCCGCTCAAGACGCTCTCAGACATCCCTACCTGGCTCCGTATCATGATCCTACCGACGAGCCTGTTGCTTCAGGGCATTTCGATTGGTCATTCGACAGCGCAGACCTCTCGAAAGAGACTTGGAAGATCATGATGTTAGTGCTCCAGTTCCGCTCTATTGCCGCTCGACTAATGTGTGTCACCTTCATAGATATTCCGAGGTTCTTGACTATCTCAACGTCGACAACCCAGCCGATCCAGCCCCGTTTGATCCATCCACTCCCTTTGATCCGAATGCTCTCGAACGGGAGTTTTCGGAATTTCTGAGTGATGCGGGTCAAATTTAATTCGAGGCTGCTCGGATACTCATGACTTCAACATTGCGACAAATCCTCAAGTCGCCCATTGTCTGTCTAGCCAGCCAAGTGACTATGGTATTGGAGAAGACGGAACCATGGAACATGTAGATCGTCAACCACAGTCTCAAAAATGAGTTTATCCAACCGCAGGGCGGGGACAACTCGATCATGCCATTATGCCGAAAGCGTTCTTTCATGATGAAATTGACATCACAGACGTCGCCCCTCTTATTAACTTCTGAGCGAGATATCCTAGCCTGAGACTTAATGATTGAAATGAAATTATCGATGATCCTTATTCCTCCCTTGCTATGTAGAAGTGCTCAACCACTGTACAAGATAGGGCACTCCTTCCTCTTGCCCTGTAATAATACCTGATTGACAGAGTTCGCCATTTGGCTGGAGGTACGCTATCAGAAAATGGAATTGAGCAACCTGACTCGCGCTTCAGGGCCGTAACAATGTTCCTCAACGCCAAAACCCTCCTCCTCAGCTCCCTCAGTCTCGCATTACTCACAAACCCCGCTAATCCATCACCAGTCCCATCGAAAACAACCAACCCAGTCAAATGGCGCCTCCATCTCTACCAGAATACCCGCTGCTCAGGAGCAGATACCTTCTACTCGGGCTCTGGCTCGCGCAATTGCGAGAATGAGATCTTGAATGGTGGGGCGCTGGGCTATATCAGTGAACTGCATAAACCGCCTTGCGAGGTGGTTCTATTCGCTGATGATGAGTGTAATAGGCCGGTTGTGACTATTGCGGACGGGAGTCATAGTTCGACGAAATGCCAGGCTCCCACCGTCAAGGGGGAGAAGGTGGAGATTCGGAGTTTTGAGGTGAGGTGTTAGCCTAGGATGGGCTTCTTTTAGTGACTTGTGATTGATTACACGTCTTCGTTACATTGTCGCAGTGGATGACGATGTGAGAGATAGCAGAAAGGAAATGCAATGCTATGCAATGAGACTAACTACTAACTGTCCCACTCTTGTCCTTACACGAGAACGCCTGGTCAATCTGCCCGTTGTGGTACGCATCAATGATCTGCACAACCACGCCATACGTGCCTCCTATCATCATAAACGCCCCCAGTAGAATCATACCCACATGCAGACCGTATATGACGCGCCGCGCGACACTCCCCTGCCGGTAGTGCCCATGACTGTAGATCCACAACCACCCAGGCAAGCAGATCGCCAGCGGCGCATAGCAGAGACTGCCCACCAACGCAAGCACATACGTGAAGATGGGGATGGCGCTGGCCAGGATGAACGAGATGGCAGACAGGCTAATAGTGCAACTCAGCCAAGTCCCCCAGTGGACGAGGGTATTAGCCTGGAGATGTTTCGAGTTCCGCAGGATGCGCACGAAGAGGTACTTTGCGCCGACGTGCACGTACAGGGCGCCGCTGACGATGAGGCCGGGGAGGGCGATACCGTACGCGACGCGCTTGACGGTCTCGCCTGCGCTGCCGAGTGACGGACTGGCAATCCACTTCCCGCACCAGGCGTAGATGACCAGGCCGAAGGCGAGGTAGGAGGTTGTCACGAAGGACATGCTCAGGTAGACGGCTTTGGGGTAGTCGCGCGGCCGGCGCATCTCGGAGATGACGGGGAGGAAGGCTGAGGTTGCGGCGCTGGAGCAGAAGATTGTTGCTGAGGCGACGATGCCTGCGGCGAAGGTGGGATGGCCGATGGCGTGGAAGCCGAGGTCGAAGGAGCCGGTTTGGGGGGCTGCGGCTGGTCGATCGCGGGTTGTTACGCCGATTCTGCGTCGTTAGTTGTTATCTGCCAACTCTGCTGTGGGAGGGGTGCTTACACGATGATGAAGACGGCAGCAAAGACGCTGAAGAACCCAACCCAGGTCAGCCAGCCGATATGGGCGAACTTGCGGACACTGGCGAAGAGCGCCACGATGGCCGTCGAGACGAGAGACCAGTACACGGTGCACATTGAATGACGGGACAGTGCGTTGAAAGCTGCCGAGACGCCGATGATGCCGGAGGAGGCAACGATCACATAGGCCAGGATGAACATCACGCCTACGATCTCGCGCATGACCGGACCCCAACGGCCTCCGGCCCGATGCACCATGTCCACGATTGAATGGCAGCCGGGATATGAGTTCCGGAAATTGCCTAAGACAATAGCCCCATAGGCGTTGAGGCTGCACCAGCCTACAAGGTTGATAGCCCCTGGGAACGCACCCAGGTCATACAACACCGACGGAATGGAGAGGATGCCGGTAGCAAAGATCACTATAGGTTTAGCACGGCATCAACATTGCCAATGTTATATATGACATACCTTTGAGGAAGATGACGGCGGCCTGAAGCCAACCGACAGTGCGAAAGTCCACCTGGCCCTCTCCTTTCTTGAAGACCTCAAAGCTATCTTCACCGGACTGGAAGTTCTCCGGTTTGGAAACCGCGACATCGTCTTCGCACTGTCCAGTAGGCGAGATTTTGAGGTCTTTGACCTCGGGAGTAGAGGTTGACATGATGGCCGCACTCAATTGCAATTTGGTCTATGAATCGAGCTTCACCATAAGTCCTGGACGGTGGATTCTTATGTACCCCATCATCGCCAAAACTACTCACTTGGCGACCAAACTGGGATCAGAAAACGCGATAAGGTTTCCCATACAAGCTTAGAATCCTGATATTCCATAGGGCAGTAGAGGTGTAACACTAACGGTCTCCACATTCCACGCCTGGAAGAAGATAAGAAGCTAGGAAAGGCAAATACCAAGAGTTGGAGTAACGGTCATCCGGAAAAGGAGGATGGAGTAAGGAGATATGAGGCATATAGCCGACGCTATCATCTCGGGATCTAAGACGAACTGAGTCATTAACGCTGGAATCTGGGGTATTTTCAGTATCTTGCAGCTCGATCCTTGGCCGTTGGGGTATCGGAGTAGAGTTGGAGACAATCCAAATAGACTAGAATTTGAGTACGCTTGAAATTAATCTCTGACATATTTGATCATTCAGTTGAGATTCCATAATAATAATTAAGCAGACTATGTAATTATTTCTTGAGGATGGCCCCTGGTTCGGCTGGCATGAGCGCGCCTTCAGGTGCTGGGTTTTCCTTCTTGAAGATGTCGCAGACCTGCTCCATAGTCACGAATTCCACTCCGTCATGCTTTTTAAAATGCTCGATAAGCCTCTCATGCATGAGGAGCACTTGTGGCCGCCCAGAAACATCCGGATGAATCGAAATTGGAAAGATGAATGTATCATACTCCCGGTAGAAATAGTCAAAATGGTCCCGCCAGATGTCTTCAACATCACGGGGGTTGACGAATCCATGGCTGTTCGAGGCTGCTTTGATGAACATCATCGGAGGCAGATCGTCAATGTACCAGTTTGCAGGGATCTCCACGAGCCCCGTCTCCTGACCAAGAACCAGAGGCTTCATCCACTCTTCTGCTGTCTTGCTGTAGTCGATCTTAGTCCAGGAATCTCCTGTTCGAAGGTAGTACGCTTGACAGTCTTCGTGGCTCATGCTGTGATCGTACTCGATTCCGTAGTCCAGGAGCAATTGCGCCCCTTCTCTGCTCGTTTCCCACCTAGCGCCCTGTATCAGCAGAAAGCTCGCTGCAATGTACGAGAGAGGAACCTACCACGGGGCAACGCTTCCACGAGGCGGCTTCCCGCAGAACTCCGTCAACATCCGAAAGGTCTTATCCAGGACATCCCGCTGCTGTTCAATCGTCATGTCCTTCGGGTTCTCATGCGAATATCCATGAAGACCGATCTCATGGCCAGCGTCGCGCACGGCGGCCATCTCTTCGGGGAATGATTCTAAAGAGTGACCCGGGATGAACCATGTCGACTTGATGCCGTACTTGTCGAAGAATTTCAGAAGACGTCTGGTGCCGACAGTGGCGGCCCAAACACCTGTTCACGCCAAGTCAGCCATTGACGACCCTGTAATCTGCATTGACTATGAATTACCTCTGCTGATGTCATTCGTTGAGTCTTCTCCTCCATAAGAACCAAGCCAGCCGGCGACAGCATCGACATCGACACCGTAAGTGACGAGAACACGCTTCTTGCCCATTCTGTAGGTAGTGGAGGCGCAAATGGGGAGGATAACGTAGTATAACAATTCCTAAATTGTTGGGAAGAGGCTCAGTTTGAATCCTTTCCAATCACGGTAATTATTTCAACCAACAAGCC
>JAABUG020108312.1:0-35797 GCA_011319215.2 Scortechinia acanthostroma
GAAATGTGACTGTCAGAGAGGATTCTGAAAGGAAAGTGCAGACACGTCCTCTGTTATAACCTACCAGGGTGTATCTTTTTCGTCCATCCCGATTTGGTTTTGAGTTCGGGCAACTTTTTCAGCTCATCACCTCTAGCGTACTTGCGAGCTATAGCAGGGTCCAACCACCGATAGACGTGCACTCGAGTCCCCTGTCTCAGTTGTCAGCAGGAAGCGACGGCCTCTCACAGGTAAGACACTTACAGATGATCCCGCATCCAGGACGATGCCATAATGCCCTAATGTGCAACACGATGGTAAGCTACCGCTTCAACAGCGAGGAACAAGGTAAGCTGAAAAGGGGAGTTGCGGCATACATCTGCCCATTGAAACGTGGAGAGACGTTGATATTATGATTATATGTCAAGCATGGCCGCCAGATGGGCGACTCTCAAAAGCGAACGTCTGAGAAGCGAATACTCAGAGAACAGGCGTCGAAGTGGAGCAATGCGATCGCATTCAAGAGTAAACTACACCGGGGAGAGCGATAGAGGATGGAGAAGGTGGGGAAACCCGGGGAGAGGAAACCAAGGCTTAGAGGAATCAAACGAATGGCTTGCTTAAGCAAGATAAAAAGAACAGAACAAGCGGAGAAGACGACGACGCATACGAGGAAAACGACGATGATGATGCGTACAGGGTCTATCTGGAAGAGGGGAGAGGAAAAAAAGGGTAACGATAAGACGGGAACGGATGGCGACAGGACGCGACCACTCGCATTGCCGATCGCCAGCGGGACCGTACACCGGAATACCACTAGTCCTTATTTGGGGGGGGTCTGGAACCATCTGGATACCATCAATTTATGATAGTGACACTGCTCATAGATTGCTCTCATCGCAGCCCGGATATGACTTCCTCAATTTTGACAATATTGAAATTAGATACAAGCGACTGAATACAATATCATAAGGTATACTCTCAACCGGACCCTCTACTACGAAGTAATACTTCAACTTTTGAGAATACAAAAACTTCAGAAGACATACGTACTCCAGTCCCAGCCTCAGACATTCATGTTCCCATCTCCCACCCTCCTTTACGATCAAAACACTGAAAATAGCCCCGAAAAGGGCGCTAAAAGGCACTAAACTTACGCACCTCCAGCCGGATTGACGTAAGCTTGCTCCACTTTGCTGAGTTTGCACGTCGCGTCATTGGCGGAAGTTGTCAACTTTATCTCCTGCAGTGAAACTTGCTGATAGCCTCATCCTGAGACGTCAAGTGTCATCGAGATATTGAGGCTAGAATGATTGTGTTAGAAAGATCTATGAATATGATTTGATTCAAGGAGTTTTGCAACGATTGACCTGTCTGAGTTGTGCCCTTCCTGTCATGAGTCCCTGCGGAGGGAAGTTACACGGCTTACCGTTCAGGAACATGGTAAACTTTGAACCAACTGTACATACTGCATGGGATGCATTCCCCTCCACTCATCCCTCCGTGAGCCTGCGTCATCCCACATCCCACGGATAGGCCATCCACACGATAGCAGCCAGTGTCAGCCACTGCCGAGTCCACCCATAGGGTCGTGTCCAACATCAAACCCTTAACCTTATTGGACTCCACTTAAGCGAATAAAGCCAAGATGTCATTGAAATAAACAATCATCTAGATACCCTACATCATTGCTTTCCCCGCGCGAGTTTCATCCTTTGAAACTGATGACTGTTTCGAAACCCCGATAATGGTGGGGGTTGTCATGGTAATGGAGTTGTCCACTAAGCTCCAGTCTCCAATCTGTTCGTCAAAGAACTGAGCCTGGTCAAGTCCAATGATCTCCGATTCCTCGTCGACCCGAAGGTTCATTCCCGGGATGAATTTGAGAATGTATAGCAAGACGCAGGAGACCACGAACGAGTAACCTGAGATGGCGCAGATTTCAGCCAGCTGGTAGCCGACCTGAGTGCCATTTCCGTCAATCGCTCCACTCGAAAAGGTGAAACCATCAAGAGAGGAGATATTCTCAGTTGCGAATAGACCCGTCAGGAACGCGCCGACGATGCCACCCACACCATGGAGCTTGAATACATCCATACCCTCGTCAATGTTCAGCCAGTCGTTGATATTCTGCAGGAGCGAGCACACAATGCTGGTGATGAACCCAATACAAGCTGCTAGCCAAACGGACACATACCCGGCAGCCGGCGTGATGCCCACCAGACCGGCAATGGCTCCTTCACAGGCTCCAACTACGGAGAACTTTCTCTTGTGTCTGATGTAATCAACCATAACCCATCCTAAGATGCCCGTGCTCGCTGCCGTATTAGTGTTGAAGATGACCACCATGGAACGCACACTGGCATTGAGAGTTGAGCCGCCCTGTCACTGGTCAGCGGAGAGGTCTTAAGGCATCCAATTGTTGATATGACCGTACATTGAATCCAAGCCACCCAAAGCAGATCAAAACGGTCCCAATGAAGACCAAGGTCGTGTTGTGGGGTTTGCGCAACGAAACCATGCCATGATCCTTTCGCTTTCCCAGCACCATTGCATAAGCGAGGGCAGCCCAGCCGGAAGCAATGTGGACAGGGCCACCACCGGCGAAGTCTAAAGCTGGAAGATTATAAAGCCAGCCGTGGCTGCTCCATGTCCAACGCGCCACCGGGCAGTAGACGATTGTGGCCCAGAAGAAGCTGAATATCAACAACGGCACGATATTTCCACGTTCAAAAGCGCCACCGACGACAATCATCACCTGCCGTAATCAGCATACGGGTCTCATCTGTCGCAGGTACACAAGAGCACTCACTGTACAGGCGCAGAAAAGCAGCTGATACAGACAAAACACAATTTCGGGAAGCACTGCAGAACCTGGGGACGGCGCTACAAGGACATCCATCATTCCAAAGTTCTTGAGAGAGCCAATGAACGGACCACCGTCCCTGGAGTAAGCAAGAGAGTAACCCCAGAACATCCATTGAAACGTGGTTCTATTCATGCTCAGTATCGACCCAGTATGGCCTTGAGGGACGAGGAACGTACACTGCAAGGATCATCCAAGACTGGAAAAGCAGAGCCAAGGCAGATTTCCTGCGAGCTAACCCACTATAAAGCAGACCGATACCGGGCAAGATAAGCCAGACGATGAAGCTGCAGGTCATGATATAGACGTAGTGATACTCTAATCCGACATACTGCGCATTCACGTCGACCTTGGTCGGATCACCACCTTCGGGTGTCGACGCATTGTAAACCGGCTATCGTTCGTGACATCGTTAGTCATGTCCAATTCACAGTGGAAAATTACTCATGAGCATCGGCACGTACCTCACTCATACTGCTAGGGTGTTCGTCGCGCAGCTACGCTCTCGACTCCCTCTTTCTGCTAACCTTGGACAGCTATTCAGAGATTGATAGCGACCAGCGGCCCTCAAAAGGCTCCATCGCATTTATCTATCCTTGTGTCTCGAACTCTTGGCGGTTCGAGCCACCGAAGCATGCCCCATCATGGCAATGACATACACAGAGCAATCATGAAATCCATCGGGAACAACCTACTCACAACAGCACAAGAACCCTTATCTATCGCGCCAAGATCCTAGTACGCCAACTTAGGCCCCATAATTACGATAACGCCGCATAAGTAACTAGATAGAAGGGCTCTGGGCTTGCTTTTGTTGCTGTTGCCAAGATGCCACGAGGCCAGACTATCAGAGAATGCTGATAAGACATAAGGCTGCAGCTGATGCTCTTATCAACCCCGGATCTTTCATCTCTCTAGGGGAAATGCAAGCGTGAGAGCTGATGGCGATCATTGGTCGTAGATAACAGAACCCTATCGGGGGGGAGCAAATCGATAGGAACGTAGATTGGGGCTATGAGGCCTGAGCCATCCTGCTTTCTGCTGAGAGTCCGATGTGTCATTATTGTTGTAGATTTACTGACAATCTGCATATCAGTAGCAGAGAGATGTAGCAGCCCGATTAGTGTAACTGCACCATAAAGCCCAACTTTCAGCGGAAAGGAAGGAAGCAGGACTTATGTCTCAATGGAGTAGTCAAGGAGTAACTTACAACATGCTGGATGCTGTATGTACCTGCAGGTATGAGAATGTAAGAAGGAAATGAAGGGAAAGGAGGGAGTGTATGAGTGATGGAGAGTTGCTCGCGCAAATATGGTCTATATTCAGAGCCAGCCCTAACTCAGCTCCTAATACTATGAAGCAGATGAATGCAGATGGCGCCTGATCTTTATCCTTCGACCTGAGGCATTAATGAGATTTATTTTGAATGTATATGTACAACAATTACTTCGAATGCAGACTGTATGCATACAGTGAGAAAAATATGCGAGATTGGAGGCAAAAATGGGTACAACAACGATATGCTGTATGGAGGGGTATTGGCAAGAAAGGGGAAACGATCAAGAGATCGTCATGCAGCGAAGATCAAATAGATCGTAACAATTCAAAAGCCATCACAGTTAAAGTTTCGACGGCGTAATGACATTTCTACGCATCGTTCGAGTCGAAACATCAACGTTATTCGTCGGATCTGGGCTTGCGGCACTCTCGAATAGTTTGCGGCCGACTGTATCGGTCATTGTAAGAACGCGCGATGACACCGTGGCTCCGTCTCGACGGTTTTTGCTATACAAGTGTCAGTACAACTAGCAAGAAACTGTGAAAGGAAGAAGAAGGATAGTCTCCACTCACCCTTCACGTCTTGAGTGAGCGATCAACTCGGTGAAATCCCATAGGCGGCCGCGGGGCAAGAGCTTGCCTGTTGCTGGGTCTCGCTCTGGGGTCCATTCGGGGGCAAGCTTGATTGTAGGACCGGTGCGAGACTCTTTGCTCTTCGCGACAAGGATGATTCCTTCTTCGGCAAAACGTTGGTAAGAATTCTTGAGCGTTTCTTTGTTCACAGCCTCAAAGTATGAGAGATCTCCCTGGTGGTACAGTGTTTTGCCAAGCTACACAGCGTATTAGCCACCATCATGGACTAACCAGTCTTCAGACACTTACGATCTGCGCACTGTCTTGCGCTTTCTTTTGGTCAATCCAAACGTCCTTTGGCCCATCCAGAGGTGGAGTGAGCCCTATGAGGGACACTGCGCCAAGCCAGGCCGCCTCAATGAAAGGCCAAACAAGGAAACAATAGAAGTCGTAGTTCTCTCTTCCTCTCTGACGCTCAGCGTCACTAAGTTCGACAAAGAGTGCCTTCCCGGAGGAATCTCTGGAGACCGCAATGACTTCGTCCTTCTCTAGTCCTCGAAGTGTTTTCTCGAGGTTAGTTGTCAAGCCCTCAGGAGGGAAAATGAATTCACCGCGGAACAGCTGCAGCGTGTCAGTATATTTGCGTCCGTTGTAATCAGGGTAACCATACCTGTGATAGGAACGAGACCTGTCTCAGAAGATCTTCAAAAGAAATACGTTGGTATGCAGGACCACCGCCTTGTTTGACCCTTGTGTACATAGCCGCAGAGACGAGCGCTTCCGTTATGAACAAATGAATTGTCATGTTTCGGTAGAATGAGAGCTGGAAGCGGTCTATAGCATAGTAGGTAGGCTCGGCCAAACCGGTTACCTCGCCCACGAGCTTGGGACCCATAACCTCCAGAGCACGATCTACAACGTCTTCAGTGGGAGATCGATAGAAATGAGCAACACGCCCTCCTTTCGCTCGGACCCGTTCGCAGAGCCATTCGACGCGACGCACTAGCTCTCCCTTGCCAACACCACGACCACGAAGAGTCAATAAAACGGTACCAACGAGAGCAGTTGGCATCATCACGGACACATCGTTGATGTCAGAGAGAACTCTGTATCCCAGCGTTCTCAGAAGGCGTCCTCTTTCTGTGTAGCTGAGTTTCACACCAGCCTTTGCGTCGATCTGGTTGGGCAACCGACTCAGTTGCTGTGTGATAAATTCTCGCAGACTCCATGGTTCATGGAACCGAACATCGACCCGCCCCAACTTCAATGACAGAACAGAAGACGACGAAATGAGATCAGCCAAATTTTCTTTTCGCTTCGGCTGGCCAAGAAGTTCGCTAATGTAGGACCTAAATTACCGTCAGAAAAGTGTGGTACAAAACCGTATGTTTTGGGGTAGCATACTCGGTCTCGATGACCTTATCATACTGCGTGCTCACGGGACAAATAATGGTGTCTTCAACCCGGCCTGATAGCAGACTGTCCACAATGAAACTCAGGATACCGAATTTCGGTGACAAAAGCTTGCCCGTCCGTGATCGCCCTCCTTCAATGAAGCATTCGAAATTAAACCCTTTCTGCAAAAGTGTATCGATGTACGCCTGGACAACGGTATTATACAGCGGGTCATTCCCGAAGCTTCTCCTGATCCACATAGCGCCTGAAAAGGTTAGCTGCGATGGTAGAAAGTGCTTAATGATGGACTGTACCTGCGTGTTGTAGAAAAGGGCCCAGTAGAGGAATGTTGAGATTGTCACCCGCCACGACGATCGGCAAGCCAATTCCCAGACGATAGCAAATAAGCTGCAGTGACACGTAGTCTACGTGAGACTTGTGGCAGGGCAAAAAGACGATAGATTGCTTCTTCTTTGCGGCTTCTTGGGCAACCGATCGCAACCGCAGAACTTCTTCGCTGGATACGTGGATTCCTGGAACAAAGGGTCAACAATCTGCAGTCGTCATACGGGACCACAATATAGAAGGCATCCTCACCCTGATGATAGGCTCGAGTGAGAAGTTGGGTGCAAAGATAATATGCGCCTCGGATGAACGTCTTACTCTCCATCTTGCAGATCATATTATCCATCATCGTATCAACAACCTCCTTCAGATGGCTCTCAATCTCAGCGCGGCGCTGCTTTTTCTTTTTCGATACAGGGCCCTCGCCTATCTGCAGGAGCCCTTCCTTTTCCTCTACCGCAAGGCGCATCTCTGCTAGCTCCTTGACCTTCGCTTGCAGAATCGGACTGGCAAGGAGGCTCGACTTGATTCGTTCCGAGTAACCCGGGTAAAATACAGGCTGCCCGATCACATCGTTGTAAGCACGCCATCCTGTTCCCGACACGTAGAGGCTAACTTCTCGCAGAAAGTCAAAGGGATTCTCGCGAAAGCGCGCCATATGGGAAACGAGATTGCGCTCCGTAATTGGGCCATCGTGAGGTCCCCCAGTATATCCACTTGGATGAATTGTGACCTTATTACCAACAATCTCTAGGTCGGGAGCCTCCATGGGTGCCTTTTCCACCGGCATCGTGAACCGGAGCTACGGGCGATTGTTGCGGGGAAGGGGAAGTAAAGGAGCGTTATCGAAGGAGCGAAACGTCGGTCCAAATCGCATCTAATCGGGATATTAGAGGACGCAGGAGAGGTAGGTGGTCATCCGTCTGGTGATTGGGGAGGAACATCCAGAGCCATGACCAAGCCTGGATAATTATACCCCTGCGAGCTCTGCGTCTTCCCAACAAAAGCCGCAGATCTCCCGCTGGACTGCGACGGCTACTTTCCCCAGATACCTCGGATATTAGTCACGTGATATATGTCATGGCATTAAGTAATTACCATCCGGTACGGGTCTGGAATAAAAACTCGCACTAGCCCAATAAGGTAAGCGACAGGGAGAAAGAGCTAAAACGCTCAAAAGGATGAGGTCAACGCAGCAGCCACCAGCACGGCGGCAAAAAGCACCAGGCATTTAAGCAATCAGAGAGCATGACCGCCCTTGTCAATGGCCTCACCCCACTCTGGAAGCTTCATTATATGAACGTCAGGCTGTTTAGTGGTGCCTGAACCGTCGTCGCTGCTCCACAGGCGGACTGCCGCGGACATCACCTTACCGCACAACCCTGGCGTCCTTGATCCACTGGCCATCATAAATACAGCGCAGCCATGTCGCGTTGGTTGAGAGCTTTTTCGAGTATGACTCCTTGTTTCTGTGGCTGAAGAAGCGTGGTGAACTTGCTGACTTTTGCCTGTCTTTGATAGCTACCACGTCGGTGTTCAATTCCACAATGGCTTCTCGGCAGCACTCGTTCGAGGTGTTCCGGGATGTAGCTCCCCTTCGAAAGATGCGCCGGCGACTGCTGCTGTCGAACCGGACTGTAGGCCTTGTTCCGACAATGGGGGCTCTGCACGAAGGTCATCTTTCGTTGATGCGACAGGCAGCGGCTGAGAACACCGACGTCATTGTCAGCATCTACGTTAACCCAACTCAATTCGGGGTCAATGAGGATCTAGCGAGCTACCCTCGTACATGGGACAGTGATGTGGCGAAATTGGAACAATTGAACGAAGAACTGGCTGGCCAGGGAGAGAAGTATGGCCGTATCACCGCTATCCTAGCGCCTACGTCCAAGGTCATGTACCCTACATTGCCGCCATCATCGGAGATAGACGGTGACGGTTCATTTGTCACAATCACACCCATTTCAAAGAAGCTCGAAGGTGCTTCCCGTCCCGTCTTTTTTCGGGGAGTTGCCACAGTTTGCATGAAGCTCTTCAATATTGTCTGCGCCGACCGCGCGTACTTCGGGCAGAAAGACGTTCAACAAACGGTCGTGATCAAGCGGATGGTGAAAGACTTCCATATCCCTACAGAGATCAAGATTGGCGCTACGGTCCGCCAACAGGATGGACTAGCAATGAGTTCGAGGAATGTCTACCTGGGATCGAGAAGACGTGCCGTTGGTCTTGTGCTCTTTAACGCCTTGAAGACAGCGGAAGACGCATACCTGTCTGGCAAAACCAACAGAAACGAGATTTTGGATCCCGCCAATCGGATGACACAGAAGGTACTCGGCGAGCAGCAGGCTTTGAAGCCTTCAGAAAGAGCGCTCTACGAGGTTGATTATATCTCCCTCGCGGATCCTGACACTTTGGATGAATTGGAAGTCGTTGATCCCTCGAGAGGTGCCATCTTGAGTGGCGCGATCAAAATGGCTCCTCTAGAGGTGTCAAATCCCGGTGAAGATTGTGGTCTCGGTGATGGGAAGGTGCCTGTACGGCTGATTGACAATATCATCTTGCAACCCCGGGTTTGACCGTTCACCAACGTACCTCAGCTCATACCTTTTTGGCGCGACCATATTGCATGCTTACATCTCGGGTTTTGGAGTAATGTTTGTACATTCCCAGGCGGCATGCCCTGTATTAAGCCAGAACCAGCACATACTCAACCAAAAAGACATTTGCATCATGAAACTCACAAATATTTCAATCCACCTGCCATTATATAATTTACATACAAGTAGACAGCAACGTGAGCATCATCGACCAAAACGTGGTGCCAAAACAGGAAACTAGGGCAGCCTCTCAGGGCTCGGAAGCAACTCGGCCCGAAAAAATATCCCTGTGCAGTAAAGCCTTTTCCCGCATACCCCAAGCAAGACGAGAATGACTGATAACAAACGGCTGTGCATTTCAGCCCAACAAATCTTCTCATGGCGGACGACGGCCTGCTCCTAAACTTCTCCCTCGGTGATAACAACATCATCCAGCCAGAAACGAAGCTCAAGGGCGGAACATGGCGGGATCGGCTCAGCGCAAAGAAAATCGCCAAGCACCACGCCAAAGGCCCCAGGCAAGCCGGCGACGAAGACAGTGCACCTAGAGCCCCGCGCAACCCAAATAGAATCGAAGTATCTTCGTCGCGGCCGACCAAGAGACAGAGGACGGATGGAGGCGATAGCGGAAAGCAACAGTCGCACGGTCATCCGCATTCCAATCAACCCCGCCAATTCATCTCGTCGTTGTTCACGAAAAATCCGGAACCACAGAAAGCCGAAGAAGTGAAGGAAGACGGCCCCGTCGAGGACGCCAAGCCGACGAACGCGCCGCTCATCGATGGACTAGACACATTTACGAATCTGGGCCTGTCGCCGAGTCTCGCGGCGCATCTTCTTACGAAACTGGAGCTGAAGGCTCCAACGGCTATTCAGAAGGCGTCTATCTCACAGCTTCTGAAGGAAGAGGGCGATGCTTTTATCCAAGCGGAGACTGGATCTGGTAAGACGCTGGCGTATCTTCTTCCCTTGGTACAGAGGATCATGGCTCTCTCGAAGCCTGCCGAGCAGACCGGAGCGAATGCAACGGACGCAAAGGGCCAGCCTATCGTCCACCGCGACAGCGGCTTGTTTGCCATCGTTTTGGCGCCCACTCGTGAGCTGTGCAAGCAGATCTCTGTGGTGTTGGAGAGTTTGCTGCGCTGTGCGCATTGGATCGTGGCGGGTACTGTCATTGGTGGTGAGAAGAAGAAGTCAGAGAAGGCCAGACTGCGGAAAGGGCTCAATATCCTTGTGGCTACGCCTGGACGACTGGCGGATCATCTGGATAATACGCAGGCGTTGGATGTCAGCAATGTGCGGTGGTTGGTGCTTGACGAAGGTGACCGATTGATGGAGCTGGGTTTCGAGGATGAGATTCAGGGGATAGTGAAGAAACTCGACGCACGGATGCGTCCCAGTCGCATACCCGGCGTGCCTACACGGAGAACTACAATTCTCTGTTCTGCTACGATGAAGATGAACGTCCAGAAGCTTGGTGAGATCAGTTTGAAAGACGCCGTCCACATCAAAGCAGACCCAGAGGACGAGGACGAGAAAGCCAGGAAAGCTACCAAAGAGGAAGAATCCGCCTATCGTGTGCCTGCTCAGCTCAAACAATCGTACGCCGTCGTCGCGGCAAAGCTGCGCCTGGTCACGCTCACAGCTTTCTTCAAACGCACTTTTATGAGGAAGGGATCAGTCATGAAGGCTATCGTTTTTGTATCCTGTGCTGACTCGGTCGACTTCCACTTTGAAGTATTTACACGGAAACAAGAGAAGGAAAGTGGTGACGGGCCTAGCGATACAGAGAAAGCAGAAGATAAGCCTCCATTGTCCCCTCATGGTACCATAGCACCTGCCACTGCTTTTTCGAATCCGTCAAATCCGGTGACTTTGTTCCGACTCCACGGTTCGCTACCTCAAAACGTGCGAACTGCTACTCTGGGAGCGTTTTCGAAGAACCGCGAACCATCCGTCCTGATCTGTACCGACGTGGCCTCTCGTGGTTTGGATCTGCCAAATGTCGACCTGGTTGTGGAGTACGATCCAGCATTCAGCGCGGAAGACCACTTGCACCGAATTGGGCGTACGGCTCGTGTAGGCCGTGACGGTCGGGCACTAATCTTCCTTCAGCCTGGATGCGAGGAGAATTACGTCGAAGTTCTCAAGCGGGGTTATCGCGACGGCGGAAAGGCGCTTAGTCGCACAGACGCCAACGATATCATCAAGCGCGGATTCGGCGGCAATGTCGAGACCGGAAACAAGGACTGGGAGACAAAAGCGACGGATTGGCAGTGTGAGGTTGAACGGTGGGCGTTGGAGAATCCGCAATACCTCGAGATGGCTCGGAGGGCCTTCCAATCGCACATCCGTGCGTATGCCACACACATCGCCGCTGAACGGAGCATGTTCAACATCAAAGAGCTCCACCTGGGACATCTTGCCAAGGCATTTGCGCTGCGTGACCGTCCCAGTAAAATCAATGTACCCGGTCTGCGACAAGGAAAGGAGGAGACGAAGAAGGACTTCAAGGCTGAGAGGAATTCAGCCGCAGGAAAGAAGAGGAAGGCCGGTGGTGCAGATCTTGCTGACGATATACCGTCTGCCAACAACACGGCAACGGCGGCCCAGAAGATGAGGGCTAAGATGAGAGAACACATGGCTGGAGCAAGCGAGTTCAATCTTGCCTAGTCTGTGCTCTAGCTGTATATAGAAGAGCGCTGCTCATTTCAGTAGATATCCCACAATGAAATCTTACCATCTTTTGACCCAGCAGCCAACCAGTGGGTGGTTTGCACTTTTTGGTTTCTCTGATGCTGCACAGCTGCGAGTGTATAGGCTTTATTCCCTCGTGTCGTAACTTGCTGCTGGCCGTCGTGCGAATCGCTTCCCACTCCTCCGGCGCTTGAGTCATCCGTAGGCTCATCTTTCGATTTTGCTACAGTAGCAACGTCCGCGAACGCAATCGTATAACATCCCTCTTTATGCCATTTCAACACTGCGAGTTCCTTCATCGTCTTGCACGAGTACACCCGAGTCCTACTATCCCAACCAGCCGTCGCAAATATCTTCCCGTCAGATCGGATGCGGATACCCTGCTGGCCCGCATGTTTTGTATTGACCGTCTTCAAAACTGCCTCCTCCGGCCGATTTGCCGATGGGTGACCACCGTAACCCAAGCGGGGAATAGGATGTTTCACCAGCAACGCATCAGCAGACGAGGAGAGGAAATAGTCCCCCTGAGGGAAGACATCAATAGACAAGACCGGCTGGCTATGAGGCCGACAGGCATAGAGCTTCTCCCACTTCCAGGAAGCGGTAGTCCCCTGTAAGATATCTTGCTCTGTAACAAGACCTCGGCGGGCGAAAAGCATGACGTGCCCATCTTCGTACGCAGATGCAACATACAGGTCCCCCGGCGGTCCCGTGAACAATTGAGCAGCCATGACCATTCCGGTGTCCGTAGTCGTATCCGCCGGAATGGTACACACTCGCCTCTCGAGCGGAAGGTGGAACAGATCGATAGCGCCTGAGTTCAGGGCGTTAGGAACGGCTATCAGCGCAGGCGACCGGGGCGCGTCCGCGTCCGCGTCCTGCGGCGTAGCATCTGCGGATTTTTCCGTGTCCCTGACACCTTGACTGTTTCCCGCACACGCACTCTCCCGTAGAAAGAGCAACGAGAACGCACAAAAATTCAGCGCGTTCACAGGAAGAGAATGCACGAGCCAGGGCTGGCTGGCGGTGTTTGCTCGAGATGCCTCGCCGATATCGACGGGCAGAGTTTTCTGCAGACATTCTTCGTCCTGGCGGCGGATTCTCCACACTCGCAGTTTATGATCTCTTCCATGTCTGAGCCGTCTTGTTAGTTATTGTTTGATACTGGAGTAAGCGCAGACATACGTATATACGTCTGTTTCTTCTCTCGCAGCAAAGTTAAAGCCCTTGACTTCAAGAACCGCCCCTTCGTGCGCTTTCCATGCGGCCACTGGACGTTTCATCACCAGGTCCCACACGACTATCCATCCGTCTGCGTCGGCTGAGATGAGACGCAAATTCTGGTTGAACAGATGCAGCGCATGGATTGGGGCTGCATGTCCGCGAAGGATATAGATAGGTGTTGCTGGCGGTCGGCCGGCATGGTTAGCGGACTCGCCGAGTTCGCTCATTTGTTCGTTGGAATGCACAGGAGTATAAAATCGAAATGGTTTCGGGCCAGTATCTTCGTAAATTTGATGCTCTCTACCAGTACTGCATGCTGTTGCGTTGATGGAGAAAGAAAAGGACGCGAAGTTCTATGGAATAAGCAAGTCTTGGCACTCTCTCATCATCCACGCAACGCTTCAGTGGGGATAGAGAAGATTGCAGAGGCAAGCATACGGATAATTAGGATTGAGAAGGGGCAGATTGACTGAATACACCCTGTATGATGAGGGGGTGATTGCTCTGCTCGTATGAATGTAAAGGAAGAGTCAGAAAGCATTTTGTTCATTTTGTCTATACATGAAGCCGCAAATATACACCTGCAGAACCCTAGTATACAACAAGCAAAATATATACAACACGCCACCGGATCTCATCTTGAGAGGACATTAAATATACTGGCATCGAGGAAAGCGCATTAGAGTCAAAAATCGTAAAGGAACCTCCGTGGTATCATCATGAGAAACGCCCATTACTGAATCGAGACGAACATCCAGAAAAAGAAGCCAAAATTCCGCCCGGCCAATCGAGGTATCCAAATCAGAACATATCGTACGAAAAGTCGTGTATAGGATGATGAGGCGCAACATAGTATTCCTGGTAAGGATGATTTTCCATTGAGAAATCGGCAGAAGCCATGATCGGGTTGATGGCACCGGGTGGACATCGTAAGTCGGCCGTATCGGATGCATGCAAAGGATCGTGACCATCGAATAGTGAGATGGTCTCGGTAGAAACAGATGGAACTTGTTGTTGATGAGGAATTTGCCAACCCCAGGCTTGCTGGAGGTCATTCCGGATGTGTTCAGCGCGCCAGCCGGTCTCCTTGACGATCCTGTCGAGTATCTTGATCGCTTCCTCTTGAGCCTCCTTCGTCGCCAAACACTCTGCCGCAACAGCTAGAAATTGGATAGACAAGCCAGCAATGCCACTGCTCCAAGTCAGTCAAGTGCAGTTCTCAACCACTCGGGATGCCTTCATACCGATCTTTGACGTGCGCCACAATGCCACAGATATCATGCGCATGAAGCTCCTGCATGTGCTGCATCTCGGGGCTGAATTCGGATTGCGAGAGACGAGTTCGGGCGAGCATCAACCGCGTGACATGATAAAATAGTCGCGCGACTATCGCCGATTGCTTGATTAACCTTTTGAAATGTGTCAGTGAATATCCTCTGTAGAGCAACAAAACCCAATAGACCTACCAGATCTCAGGAAATTGTGATTTAGACCTGGTTTGCCACGGATGAAGATAGCCGACAGGCATCATGGATCGCGGTGCAGCTTTCGCCCACTGATCACACCAATCGTTGTATGTATTCCACTCCTCCTGGAAGTTATCTGGCGGACTATTCGAGGCCTGAGATTGAGATACAGAGGATCGAAAATTTGCGACTTTGGCACAGATATAAACCATACGGTGGGTCCACATTTCTTCGTTGCCCGCAATGCTTGGCTCTGCTGGGTCCATAGTCAACTTCACACCCCAGGTATCAGGATCCCAGGCCAAGGCCCAATTGTAGCGCATACAAATGAGCAGCTCCATGCCAACATTGAGCCAGAAGCAGGCACCGCCCAAGCCTGGGGATCTTGCATCCCAATGACATTCCTTAATAAGTGCTCTTGCCCCTGCAATATGGTTCATGTCTTGAATCGAGCGAGAGCTCATTAATTCGTACACATTGAGAACGACAGCGGTTGTAGCACACAGTGCAGAGTCACGGTCCGGATCTTCCAATGAGTGGAGTAGGTCTCGGGAAGCTATGTCATGAAAGTACGTCGCCTTCTCTTCGCCGTATGCAGGGTTGACCAGGTACAAATGTCGAGCGCCGCATGCCATAAACGCTTTCAGAAGCATAGGCTCCTCCAGTGCGTGGAATGGCAGGATTTGGGTGAACTGCTCAAGTCAGAGGCAAGTGATGATTTACAATGCAGGAGCCCTTACATGCTTGACTGCATCCATGGCATCCATCCATAGCCCCACCTCCTCGACGAAGACCCGCAACAGCAAGATATCTTCCGGGTCGTTGAGATATACACGGTCATTCGAGTCCGTTGCCCCAACCTTCGCCGACTTGAATGGGGCATATGAAGCACTCTGATCAGGGAAGACAGCATAATCCGTTGAAAGCGCATGACCATTGAAGTTACCGCTTTGATCAGGCAGCGAAATCTGAGTGTTTCCAAAAAGCGAAGGCATCCTGTCCATCGACGGATATTCTGACGGCAAAGCCAATTCCAAAGGAGACACCATTCCCGGAGGGGGATATCTCTCGGCTCCACCCACATACTCCGAGGCGATGACTCTGGACTCATCCCGGAAAGTGACAGATGCACCGGGAGGACGAGGGATACAGTGTGGAGGCGCCACGATCTGTGTATCGATAAAATTCAAACGGACGCCCCGCCTGCATATTCTGCCTGATTTGCGACAATTCTGACACCGGTGCGACGTCTCGTCGCATTTCAGATGGCGCTCGCGACATGTCAGACAGCCCGTACGGACACGTTTGGGTTTGCCGCCGACAATTCTTTTCCGTCTTTTGCTCGATACACGAGGTGTGCTCGCCGGTGAATTCGTCGATGTTGGCACCTCACTCTCCTCGAAAAGGCTGGTATCTGGCGCATCGTCTTGGGGCGCTTGCCCGGCTAGTAGTTCAGGGTCGGCAGTGTTTGAGTCGATGTTATCACCGTTCGGATTTCCCTCCCGCGAGATTGGATCGATGGTAGTGTTCCGCTCCGACTGTGGAAAGGCGTTGTTGCCGACAGTATCCATGTCAAGTCGTGCTAAGTCGTTCAAGCACTTCCTTCACTGACGACGAACCGTCCCAGAGCACACGAGAACGAGAATAAGAGACCTTATATTTCACCTCCATGGGATCCATCCCTTGACCATTGTGTTGTAGCCAGTGGGCTGGAGTCTCGATATCGTGCAGTCGCGACTGTCGCGTAGTCTAATTCCGCAAAATTGTTAGCTTGTGATAATCACCAGCGGCGTCATGACAGTATAATCCTCAGGAATCTTGTCTTACAGAAGACAGCGCAGAGAAACCACCGAGCAATTGGTGTAGAGCGAATCTGTGCAGAGTGCTGCTTTCTGGACCAAGGTGAGCAATAATAGTATGGAGTGAAGCGAAGATTTGCGGGGAATGTGAGATTCGGTGACTAAACTTTTGGGGCCACTTGCTTTACCCCAAGTTGATCCCGATGTCTTATCTGATTCGGACTACCAAGAAGTTATAAGTTAAAGACTGGATTACGACTATTGAGATGCGATGATTCACCGTGCAGTTAATTGCTTTTGATAAGTTTGAATCCAGCCTGGTATCCATCTACCATTTTATATGAGCGCGGTATGCACATCTTGTTCCACTCTCCATTGCGTTTGGACATCCTGGAAAAGCCTTATTTGGTATATTAAGATTAAGAGAATACTTACAAGTCTTGAAAGACCAAGCCAGCTTAGCAGGCTCGCGGCTGACTAGGATGAGGCCTTGCTACCTAACCTAGGTAACCGGATACGAATGTGCATCATGAACATGATCGCTCCCCAAATGGCTGCGGAAAAGAAAGTCACACGGAGAGCTGCAGCATACGCCCCGATCACTGGGTTAGAATTAGTAGGGTGTCTCGCATGTGGTGTTGAAAACACTCACCTTGGTGCTGATGCATTGGATCCAGGTTAGCAATAGCTTGAACCGATTTGCGGACGAGAAGAATGACGCTCTCTTTGTCGGGACCGGTCACCAGTTCGTCGAGCTGATATACAAGTGTATTCTGGAATATCCAGCTGCTCGTCGCCACGCCCATGACTGATCCCAGGTTTCTAAAAAGGCCCAGAGTCGTCGTAGCTACAGCCTGCTCTTCCTGTGCGCTTGTAGCCAGCACGGATACCATGAGTGTGGGAAAGGCGAAGCCCTGGCCGAGACTGGAAAAAGAGACACAGATCATGGCGACTAAATCAGGAGTGTCTTTACCAATCAAAGCCGCAGCACAGCCTCCGACCAAGAGGAAGAGGCCACCGATGAGCATTGTCGGCTTGAGACGCTTAGTCCAAGTGATCAAGAAGCCGGTCGACACGCTAGAAACTGTGACAGCGAGAGTAGCAGCGACTAATCTCAGACCAGAATCGGTGGGACTTGCCAATTTGACCGCCTGGAAATATAGCGGAGCATTGAAAACGATGGTGTTGATCGAGACTGATCCGAAGAAATTTCCAAAAATAATACTTGCACGAGGTTGCTTTGACAGGAGTGATATTGGCATCACAGCCCGTTCAACGTTGCGTTCGTATCGCACAAAGACCACGGCTAGAACAAATGATAAGGCTAGCGATGAAATGACGAGCGGATGAGTCCATTCGAACACATTACCACCTAGGTTGAGACCCATGATCAAAGCAGTGACTGTAACTACAAGTATGAAGGACCCTGTCAAGTCGATGCTTCTGATCAATTGAGACACACTCATCCGATCCGCTTTCGCTCTCTTCAGACCCAGGTCTGCTGGAGTCGTCCAAGCTGCGACTATGAAGTAAACGAAGATGAACGGCAGCTGTACGAGGAACGCACCTCTCCATCCCACATGATCACAAAGGAAGCCACCAAGAGCAAGCCCAAGGCAACCCCCAATTCCGAGGGCGAGATTGATATAGGACTGATACAACCCTCGATACTCGATGCGTACTAGGTCGCTAGACAAGATCATCCCCATAGAAAAGACACCACCAGCTCCTAGGCCACAGAGAGCACGGGCCGCGATGAAACTTCCAATACTTTGCGCTGCTGCACACCATGCTGTGGTCACGAAGAAAATAGCAATGGCAAAGAGATAGACCGGTTTTCTGCCGAACGTGTCCGATATGCGCCCAAAAAGTGGAAGGAACGCAGTCGATGTCAAAAGGAAAGCAGTCGAGAGCCAGGATGCAGAGTTCGAGGCATGAAAGTGCGATGTGATGACCGGGTGGGTAGAGGCCATTAAGGTCGAGTCAAAGAACCCAATCATATAACCCAATAGAATCCCAGAGAAGATGAGCCAGAAGCGCATGGGTGATACGCCGATGAATCGGGAGGCATAAACATCTTGTTCACGCGCTGAGCAGTTCCCTGGGTCTGCCGAAGAGCCTCTGTCCGCGACGGGGACAGGAGCAATATTCTCTAGGTTTGGTTCGATATCGAGTCCCTGAGGTAACGAACTGACTCTGGTGAGATTGAGAAGGGATTCCTCATCTTCGGCTGTGAAAGCAGTCGATGTTGGAAACGCATCGGCGCTCTCGTCTAAGGCTGAATAGCCGCCGGCTTCTGAGTACGAAAATTGGTGTGAAGATTTTGTCTTGAGAAGAGGAGTTGCTTCATCAATGTCAGGGCGCTGGCGCCCTGGCTGTGCAGGCGGTGTTGTGCCGCCCGACCATTGAGCGACAGTCATTTGTAGGAGAGTCTATATTGAAATGAAGGTCAAGAGTATCTTAGTGGGTTCGGATGCAAAATGAATAGATCAAAGTTTTTCTGGCTCCGTCATAAGCCGACCGCCGGAAAAGTTCAGCATGGCATGGAATCAAAGTGCTTCAGGCCTTCAGCAAGAAGGAACTTTAGTCTTATACGAGAGGTAGATAGTCAATCAAGCAAGGGTTTGGCAGAAGACGCTAATGCCTAGGTGGTGTTGGAGTATCTGCAGGCACTGCCAGGCAGGCATTGAAATGACTCTTACTCCAGTTGACTCCAACCAGAGTAGTATTCCTGGTGGATCTAATTCAAGAGTATTACTCCACAAGATGTGAGCCTTGGACGACGAGTTAATGGTGCAGATTAAATGCCTGTCATATTAATGACTCCATATCTTTATTCAACTTTGTCTCGTGCTCGACTACAAATGAAGAACTTTGTACTTTATACGTAGGATCAGCTGGATTGATATTGCATGCCTTGTGGCTAAGGCGCCAATTACGAGATTCCCCAGTTACAAACTTACTGGGCTGATTTTCTTCATTTCTTTCCCCTCACTGATCCAATCAGAAACCCCCCTCGGCTGTCGTTCCATTGACTCTGACTTGATTGCCGATTGGTCCAAAATCAGTCATCCGATGCACCCGCCGCTGATCCCGTTAGTCCTCGCAGCAATTGAAGCCCCGATGGAACTATCTGGCTGTGCTTCCTTCTTGTTTAAGATGACAGACTAAAGTGAACAACGTGAATGACCAAGTCAAGACATGGTCAACTCAAAAATGCACAATTCAAGACAGCATCGACGCCACAGTTTTGTGCAATGACGAGAGTCTTCCCGGTCTGGAAGGCGGTATCCTATGATAAGAGAATGAGGGGAACAGATAAGAAATGCCACTGTGCAGCTTGAAGACCTGTCATTTCATCATCACAAACAAAAAAACGTGCTTGATAGACCTGAAGAAGTGTATCATTTTGCATTTTTATTTTTCTTAGCATTATACAGAATTGAGCCGAGATCCGGGAGCATACTCTCTTTAATTCGAATCCCCGCCCGTCACAACAATGCGTTCTGCTCTGCGAATCGCCGTACTCGAATGCGACGCCCCGCCAGCCGATGCAAATGCAAGATACGGCGGATATGGTGGTATCTTCTCGCAGCTCCTCAAAGAAAGCGCCAGAGCTCTCGGGCAGCCAGACAAATTAGACCCAGAAACGGGCCTCGATATTTCCCGCTGGGATGTCGTGTATGCACAAGAGTATCCCCGACTAGAGGATGTCGATGCAATCCTCTTGACCGGATCTAGTAAGTAGTCACATGTTGATACACCGTGACCATGATCCTGGTCCTACGCCCAGATTGTGTTATCGTGCAACTGGACCTTTGAGTACACGGGTGTCTGTTTGTACCCTCTCTGACTCATCCTTGCAGAGTACAACTCCTATGACGAAGACCCCTGGATTCTAAAGTTAGTCGAATATACAAAGCGGGCTATAGATGATCCGCGTGTAAAGATCCTAGGAATCTGCTATGGGCATCAGATTGTCGGACGTGCGCTTGGATCCAAAGTTGGCCGAAGTGACGCGGGATGGGAGATTGCAGTATGCGACGTGGATCTGACAGAGCAGGGAAAGAAGTTGTTCGGAAAGGATAAGCTGGTAGGTCGTTATTTGTGGAAGACGGATGACCGTGTGATCGAATGTACCCAATACTGACAATCGTAGCACATTCAACAAATGCACCGCGACATCGTATTCGACTGCCCACCGGACGTCGTTCCTCTTGGGTCTTCCCCTCGCTGCGCCATACAGGGGATGTATAGGCCTGGGCATTTTATCACTGTCCAGGGTCATCCGGAATTTAGAGAAGATATCGTATCGGAGGTCGTCAAGTTACGGACGTCAACGGGCATCTTCTCCAAAGAACAAGGCGAGGATGCACTGAGTCGAGCAGGGAAGGACCACGATGGTGTTGCCATTGGCGTTACTTTCCTGAAGTTCTTGCTTGGAGACATTCAATAGATCTCGCGGTGTGAGTAGTAGCCGTATTAGAGTTGAGTTTCGAAGATATAGACTTTTTGATATTGGATCGCCACACGCAGATCATCTGGTCTACTTCATTGCTTCATAAGTCCACTGGGTATGATCAAACATGCTCTGCATGGTCAGTAACCATGGAGCGAAGCGCTGTTATCCACAAACTCCTCCATAACCATGATTATCATTCAATCACCCACTAGCACCAGGATCCTCCCGCTCCAGAAACGTCGGATCCATATCTACCCTCCGCTCAAACTTCGCCCACCAGTCCTGGAAGCTTTTCAGAGACACAACCTCCTGACCCTTATTACTCGGATCGGACGACGCAAAGCTCGCCAGGAAATTGAACGCATTCCCAATAATCCGCTGCGCCAGGACCTTCGTCGTCAGACCCTTCTGCTGCCGCTGCTCCGGTGACTGACGCACGAGATCCGTCGACGTCCCCGAGGGGGCTCTCGCTGTCTCCGCCTCGAGCGCCGCAACTTGCGGCGCAACGTTCTGAACCGGCTCAATTGAAATACCCAGCGTTACCATGCCGTTAGCTGGCGCCACACCAGCGGCACCACCGGCGCCTTCGTCTAGCATCTCATCCTCCTCTTCGGCTTCTGAGCGGCGGGCTGGTGCTGGCGAGGAGTCGCTTTGGACTTTGAAGACTGCGGAGGGTTTCTCGTTGGCTAATGCGCCGATGAATCGGAATTGTGGGCCATTGGGTGAGGGGGTCGATTCTGGTAATTGGATGTAGATTGCTGCGGCGGTGTCTTGCGGGAGCACCGTGCCCGGCAAGAAGAACACGACGACTTCTGTGAAGGGAGGGTTGAGGGGGAATGTGAAGGCGAATTTCGTGGCCTGGCCATTGGGCTGTGCATCTACCGCGACGATATCTGTGAGGCAGGGCCTGCCGGGGACGATGACGGAGAACATGGCGGGTGAGGGGACAGCAGTATGCAGCGATTGGGTAAGGTTATGTATGATGCTGACGAATGAAAGGCATGTAGAAGGGTATCAGAAGGGATAATTAATTGTACACAGCCATGTCAAGCCACCGGCAAAGGATAATATGCATTCTGATTGATCTCCTAGCTTTAGCAGCAGAGTTATAGAGAAATCCCTGGCGCATTCGATGATGGAACCTCCGAGAAAGACTGCCAGTGACGAAATGCCCTTATCGATAAGGGTTTGTTACTTGTGGCTTAGCGTGCCGCATGTACGACAAGGCAGATCCGGGCGCAATGCGGCGTATCTAGAGACTCTCAGCCTGATTCCCGGCAAACATTGTATATAACATCGGATATTTTCATTGGCAAAGAGTGTACATAGTTGTCTATTTCAATTCCCTCATATTCTACAAGCACAATGGGAAAGTCATATCTCGAATTGGTCAACGAATGCGACAAGTATAACAACTTCGCTTCACCCCTCTGCAATTGTTCTAATCCTTCACAGATTCCCATACTACGAGGATAGTCAAACCTTCTATGCAGCCCACTTGAAGAATTTCCACGCTTTCAAAGTAACCGGTTGTGATGCCGTGCTCGGATACATCCTCAATTCGGTGGTGGAAAAGTTCTATTGGCCAGAGGATTGCTGGACGGTGGACTCTACAAGTCGAACCGTCACTCTCGTTACCCCTCCAAATGCGACAGCCGACCAGCGAAGCCAATTGGTCGCGGAGACTCTCCGCGAGGCAGTCAAGAGGGGAACCTTTGACATATTGAAAGGATGGCGCAATGAGCTCTACCCAGTCTACGGTCCAGGCGGGGAGTTCCTATTGGAAATGGAACGGAGCGCGAGTCCGCTTTTCGGCATCGTCTCGTATGGTGTACACTGCACTTGCTACGTTGAAGACGAAAATGGGCTACGCATCTGGGTCCCCAGGCGGTCACGGACGAAGCAAACGTACCCTGGAATGCTGGACAACACCGTCGCGGGCGGAATGAGCACCAAAGAGAAGCCCTTTGAGTGTTTGGTCCGCGAGGCGATGGAAGAAGCGTCTCTTCCCGAGGATGTGGTCAGAAAAAATGCCCGCTCTGTTGGATGTGTCACATATGTCTATGTCCGTGGAGCGCGGGCTGGAGGCGAAACTGACCTGCTGCAGCCGGAGGTTGAATACGTCTACGATATCAAGCTCAGCGCTGACGATATTCCGAAGCCTTGCGATTCCGAGGTCGAAGAGTTTAACCTGTACACTGTCGACGAGACCAAGAAGGCGCTGGCAAATGGTGAATTCAAGCCCAATTGCGCCATTGTATTGATCGATTTCTTCATCAGACATGGGATCCTGACGCCCGAAAACGAGCCCGATTATCTGGAGATTGTCGCAAGAATTCACCGCCGCCTTGAGTACCCAACAGTATCGCACGCCGCGAGGTAGGCTATAATCCTACCGGAAATTGTGCGGCTTGGAGACGAACAGATAGAGATATAGATATGTGTCATGTTAAGTTCTGCTGTTCATTTGATATACCCAATCAATCATCCAATCAAACGCCGACGCTGCAACCCAATGAAGAATGCAAATTCAACTTTTCTGCCAAGCTAAAAAGCGAAACGCTCGCAAGATTTCGGAGACAAGTTGACGGAAGGGTTCTTTGGTTTATTTCTTGAGGAGCAGATACACGTAGTCAATGCGTAGAGGAGCCAGCTTCTTGTAGGGCCCTTCGAGGTAAAGCAACAGTCCGCCAAAGGAGACAAAAACAGCCCTGTATGCGCAAATCGTCAGTAAATGCCCGGTGCACTCAAGATCCCCCCGTCAAAACACAGGGTGTGCGGCAGGGACTCAAGTCTCACATGTTGCCCTGGGTCGCCGCCTCCTCGAACCGATAGACCTTGCCGTGACAGACATAATCATAGTCATTCGCCAAAGTCTGCTCACCGGCCCCTACTTCTCTCCAGCTGGCCTTTGCCCCTGTAGCCTCCTTGCCGTCCAGGGCCAGTGTCGAAGCAAGTGCCATAGAAACCGACTCGCCAACCGCGCAGGGGTACAGCTCGCTGTTGATATCGAGAGTAAATGTGGTCATGGAATCGGAAGAGGTGCACGTCAGACGAGAAACGCGATCATATTTCTGTGAATTGATCGCAGTGATCGTGAAGGTATCTTCGAAAAGGAGCGGATCCGACATGGTTGCGACCGGACGATCTGAATGAGGCTCGACGTGAAATTGTCAGGAAGTCGTGTGTAAAGAGCGAATATATCGACGCAGCTCTGGTATCGAGGAATAGTAGAGAGGCAGGGGGTCGTGTGAATCTCGATTGTTGCAAGACACTGGCGGACGGGTCTTGAAATCGGAGAATTGAACGGCAGCTTTTTTTGCTCGATTTTTAGCGTACCGCCTCGCCGCTTTAGTTTACTTCCGGAGCTGCCCCGCAACAAATTCTCAAGAGAGCTTCGAGCTCCCCAAACCAATAACAACCATAGCACAAAATGTCCTTTCGCAAGCGCAATATAGGCTTGTCAGGAGCCGTCGATCGCACATCTATCACAAATACTTCTGCGCAAGCGCCGCAAGCCGCCACTACTACTGATTCGCATCCCGGTGTCCGCCCCTCTCCCGACGATGGCCGACCAACTACTTCGACAGGCACACGATCGCTCGATAACCTTATGGCGGGGCACGGAGGGCTTCCTATTGGGAAAGTCCTCTTAATTGAAGAGAATGGGACTACAGATTTTGCGGGTGCACTGCTACGATATTATGCCGCTGAAGGTGTGGTGCAAGACCAAAAAGTTCACGTCATTGGAATGCCCGAACAATGGGGTAGGAGTCTCCCAGGCTTAATAGGTCCCGCGGACGCGCTGGACGACAAGTCCGACAGGAAAAAGAGTGAGCGCATGAAGATTGCTTGGCGGTATGAACGTTTGGGAGAATTCGGTGCTGGAGTCGCGGGGTCCCGAGGTATGCATCGTCAACGCATGCGCCTCTGAGCGTCCAATCCGCAGTGTGAAATTGTGCTGACAGAATTAGCTCCTGCTGTTTCAGGAGAACAGAGTCCAGCAGCAGCTGATATGAACAAGCAAGAGGCGTTCTGCCATGCCTTTGACCTCACAAAGCGTCTCACCCACCCTTCTATATCAAACTTGACTTATATACCCCTCACACCGTCGAATGAACCCTTGTTCATCTCGATCTACAAGCGTCTCCAAACGGCGATTGCTTCGAATCCCCCAAACACAGTACATCGTATTGTCATTCCATCCTTACTCAATCCTACGATATATCCACCAGAAGTCGGCCAGCCACATCAAGTTCTGCCCTTTCTCCATGCGTTAAGGGCATTGATGAACACCGAGGGTCCCCGCATCACGGCAATGATCACAGTTCCCTTGTCTCTTTTCCCACGTTCGTCAGGACTGGTGCGATGGATGGAGATAATCAGCGACGGAGTCATCGAACTTATTCCTTTTCCCCACTCGTCCGATGCCCTCGCAACATCCGGGGCTGCGACATCACAGGAGGAGCCACCACAAGGCATGCTCAAGACCCATAAATTGCCAGTGCTTCACGAGCGTGGTGGCGGAAGTGATCAGAACGTCGGACAAGACTGGGCCTTCACCCTCAGCAGACGAAGATTCGAGATCAAGCCCTTCAGCCTACCACCTGCAGAAGGAGACAAAGAGGCGCAAGATGCTGCGGTACCCGGCGGGATGCCGAAGAAAGCGGACCTTGAATTCTGATTGCATGTCCACAAAGCTGGAAAAATATACTCGCAGATCCGGTTCACTACTCTTCGTGATCTGACTGCGCCAACATATTGTCCAACTCAATTTGTTCGGACATCGACGAGCCAGTGTTGACCATGGTTCGGAGATAATGCCTGTCATAGGCATCGAGCCCAGGCCTTACGGGGACTCCTGGAAAATAGGAGCCAAGACGACTCCGGCGAATCGCTGAGATACCGAGCCACCCTTATATGGTCAGCGCTGGAGTGACAACAAACAACTGCAAAGCAGTGCCTACCTAGAAATAGGACGGAGGGTGCGAAAAAGACCAAGAAGAGTATCATTAAGAAGCTCATCGCGGCAATGGCTACTAGACGGCCGAATATCAAACAAAAACTGTTCCACTGGTGATCACCGGAGATATATAGTTCTTGACCGTGTATATAAGGTACTCGAAGTGAGATCAATCGGCATACGGAGTAGATCCGAAGCAGTTAGCCTCGATGTCTCCGGTCCGTCTGCGCAGCCGAAACTACATGCCCAAATAGGATTAGCTTCCTTTCCGTAGGGTACATTTTTCTTCTCAGTACCTCCTCCCACTACTTTGTTTTCTTTCCTCACTCGCAAGCTGCAGCTTTATGTGACTGCTCTCTATAGCTCTGGCTCTCGCAGGACGAATCCAGAGCAGGTCGCTCTTCTACTACTGAAGTTCTTTTGATGGTAAGTGAAATGTTATTTTCCTTGGACTTTTAACTACACTCAACATGATTATACAACTACTATAATCTGTCAATCCCCTGAAGCTCATTTAATATCTCAAAAAAAACGAGCATATGTGATTGAGAAATGTATCGAGAATGATTTGTCTACCCTTGAACGCTCTATACCATTATGCTTATCTCTTGCGGAGCTGGAGGCTAACGTCGATGCTATCGCCGCAGTGATTGATTTCATTAAGCAATTTTGCTCTTATTATCGTCAAAATGGATACTGAACCTTCCCTTCCTATTCCGATCTCGTATATCTCGGGTAGTTACTATCTTTTCTCAATTGATGCTGTCACGTATTTGAGACGCGAACATCACATCTGTGGTGTCTTGATCGGTACCCTGCCACAAATCCCGCAACAAAATGTCTTCCTGGGCTTGCCGCTAGAGCTGATGCCCGAAGAGGCCAGACTTCTGGTGGAGAAAGGTGTAGCTTGCATTGTAGACGAGGTAAAATTCCAGGAGGATGGAATGAAGACTATCATGGAGGCGGACCGGCAGAGGTATCTGCAAGCTATAGAAAACCAGGGTCTCCAAGCAATGCGCCTTCAAACTAGCCGAAAGGAGCTGAGGAGGGAGGAAGCGCTGAAAAAATTAGATGAGAAGAAGGCAGCCAATGCAAAGAGAGCTGCTTCAGAACAGGTCTCCGCAGACGGCGTGCAAGACATGCCGGGCTCTGAGTTCTTTGCAGGTGACGATAAACAGGCGGATTCCACTCAGACATCGCGACGAACCTCAATTGCAATCCAACCCCAGAACGCCATGGGAATCACTCCCTCTACATCGGAGAATCTTCTACCGTCTGGACTGCCTGCTAAGCAGCTTTTGCCACTTCCAGAGGTGCCATCATCGTACCCGTTGTTTGCACACCTCCACTCGGAAGGCTATTATCTATCACCAGGTCTCCGATTCGGCTGCCAGTACCTTGCATATCCTGGCGACCCTCTGCGATTCCATTCTCACTTTTTGGCCGTCTCCGCCGAATGGGACGAGGATATTGATTTGATGGACATCATCGTCGGCGGGCGACTAGGGACTGGTGTCAAGAAGGGCTTCCTGCTTGGAGGAGCTGAGAGAAAGGATGGAGATTCGATCAACGAAGCGGGCAATAATGTGAGGACTTTCAGCATTGAATGGGCGGGAATGTGAAGCTGCATTGTGGTTGCTTTTACTGCACCGCAATTTTCAACTTGACATGGGCGAGCAGGCCATACATTGTGTGGCCCAGCGGCACGCTCATGCTACCTTCGTCAGGCGTCACTCCGTGACAATGCTTGAGTTATGGGTGTGAAATGACCTGGATCCTGTCACTTTGACAAAACAGGCCAGACATGCTGCGGTACCCGATGGAGATGGAAATCTGCAATAGCAGGGCCAGCACGCCATGACTGGGTCGTGATCGCTAATCGGTAGCATGGATGTGACCCGGAACATGGCAGAAGCTGCTCCCACCAAGGATACGCCTTGCGCACATTCTAGTCGCTCTACTGAATCCAGAAGAGGAGATAGGATGAAGGACATTCAGATCTCAGATGGTTGACGAGGGAATCTGAGAAGTCATGCGAGTTATGGATGGAGATGCAGTGTTATTCAGATGGGCCCTGTTGCCCACGACAACTTCACCGCAACGGTGTCCTGATAGTGCGAACATCGCAATGAACCAGCGATCCTTCGGAAAATGCATGGCATTGGAATAGAAGGCAATTGTTCCCCCGGGTGCGCCTCAACAGTGTGTATATATAGTCCATTGGTAGTCGAAGGGGAAACACAGAGTCCTGTCGTTCCGATTTTCTCAGAACATAACGACTATGAGTAGAAATTCCCGGGGCGTGAGCTCTCGAGCCCTGATACCACCCTGCCATCCCTCGCAGCACAAGTCGGCGATCAGGTGCTACTTTGCCCTAGATGGAAGGTTTAGGGACCGTCCCAGCAGACGACTGGTTGGTAGAGTATTCGTTGTCCCCTTTCGCCACCATCTGACAGTCATGAGACCGGCTCATGGTTAGTAAAAGCCTGCATCGTCAATTTTGACAGGCGATGCTACTAGATGTATTCCACATTTCGCCATTTGAATTTCTTGTTGGCCCGATCGACTGCGCGATTCTCGAATTGGCTGCCGTGAAGCTCAAAAGTAAGTGCCTTCTTGCCGTTGTCACCATCCGTCATAGCGGCGTCTTCATCGTCTGCCGAAGGCAAAGGAACAGAGAATCGGAAGATGGTTTGTTCTTTGGGAATAGCTACGCCGACGCAAGTTAGCTCAATGTTTACTTCCCCAACCGCATAATGGAATCTGCGAAAGCAAACTCACTTTTCACCTCATCCTTCTCTGTGACAATCATAAACGTGAACTTTGTGTCTCTCGCCACGATTCCCTTCACACCTACTCGCCCCGAGCACCGACTCCGAACAACCTCGACCTCAGCGCCATGAAAATCCGCAGTAACCAGCTTGCTCCCATGCGACTGTGGCGTGACAGGAACCTGTCGAACCCGTAGGTCTAGTATCTCTTGCATATAACCAACCCATAATTTGTGAAGCTCCTTGAAGATGGAATATTTGCATTCCTCCTTGGGAAGATCGTAGAGGCCCGATATGCGCTTCTCGCGCGCGGAGAGCGGCTTCGGTTTCTGTTTGCGCAGGAAGTATTCCTTTTTGCGGACGCGATGCAGGCGACGTCGTTCTCGGTTGTCCGCGGGTGTGGGGGAGGTCGGTCTGAGGTAGAGGGGTTTTTGTTTGATGCGCTCTGTGAAGAGTTGTTCTGCTGTGTCTGGTGAGTGGGCGCGCGCAAGAAGCTCGCGAGCGATGTGAGGCTTTGGGGCGGTCATCGTGTAGAATATAGCTGGATCGAAGACCTGAATCCAAGCTTGGAAAGGTTGAATGACGAATATGACATGTGGTGAGAACGATGGAGAATTATTTCACTTTCCATCTGAAAGACCTCATTATCACGTGATCTGTCATGCTATTGCAGATGGCGCTTCTGCTTCAGATCCAGCAAACCTCCAACAGGATCTTGTTGAATCAATCAGTCAATATTGAAAACGAGAGGTCTTATGGCAACATATAAATGCGGAATGCATGAAGATTCGCCTAATGGCAGCATATATTACTATTCACATATTGCTCATGAACACCCATCCTCAGTGGACTCTCCAGCTTCAGAAGACATAAGTCAAATCTCTCATTGAAATGTCTCTCGGACACTATGAGCCATACATTGAAGCCCAATGCCATTGCTGGAGGACTTTTGCTCCCGTATTTTCCATGATAAGTTCATGGAATGCCACAGCAGGAGAAGGACGGCGCGCGGCGCGCAACTCAATGGCCGAGTCCTATATTATTTTTAGGCGAAGATGATTACACTTATCTTTTGGCTTTTGAAAAGTCATGATCTCAGCTCAATCACAATCACAATTGTCAGCATAGAGTGTGAGCTCCGCACTCTGTTGGCCCTCGGTTACAACTCTCTTCCCCGCATGGGACCTCAAAGCACTTGGTTGGAGTGCTGATATAAAAAATGAACAATGGACGTCAATCACATTCGTTCCCAAGGAGATTGCAAACATTAGCAACTATCCTTGTCTTGCAGCTTCAACATGGTTGTCGATATGAACGATTTCCCCGGGTTGCCCCCCTTCCCAAGTGATATACCAACCGCTCCCCTACTGCGTCTATCTCTCCAGAAACTGCTTGCGCGTGACGCGAACGAGGTCCAGAGGCTGGTGGAAGCATGTGAACATATAGGGTTCTTCTACCTCAACCTGGAAGGCTCCAAAGAGGGCCGTGGCATTCTAGATGATGCAGACAAGCTGTTCGAAACAGGCGAGAACCTGTTAAATCTCAGTCTGGAGGAGAAATTGCAATATGACTTTAGCAACCAGAACTCCTACCACGGCTATAAAGCGCAGGGAGCAGCAGTCATCGATCGTCAAGGAAATCTTGACCGGAACGAGTTTTACAATGTCTGTTCAATGCAATGGACGTCCTTCCCCATCGAAGCTGACAAGTCAGCCTAGGTCCCGAAGAACGACATCCTAGGCATCACACCACCGCTACCAGCCCCAGCAATCCTCCACCAAGCGCGTCCAGTCCTCGAATCATTCATCCGCACCTCCCACTCAATCGTCACACTCATCCTCACCCTCCTAAACGACAGCCTAGGCCTCCCGCCATCAACTCTTCAAGACCTCCACCGTCTCAACGCCCTCAGCGGCGACCAAGTCCGCTTCATCAAAGCACCGCCCCAGCCCGCGGACGACAGACGCACCGCCCTAGGCGAACACACCGACTTCGGCAGCATCACTCTCCTCTTCAACCGGCTCGGCGGCCTGCAGGTTCTCCCGCCGGGAGCAGACGCGCAATGGGTTTACGTGCGGCCTCTCCCTGGCCACGCGATCGTCAATCTGGGAGACGCAATGGTCAAGTTCACGAATGGACTGTTGCGCTCGAACATCCACCGCGTGGCGTCGCCGCCTGGTCAGCAGGCGGATTGGACCCGGTATAGTCTTGTCTACTTCTCGCGGCCCGAGGACGATGTAGTCCTTAAGCGTCTGGAAGGTTCAGATCGGATTCCGGAGCTGGAAGGAGGAGATGTCGAGGAAGAAATCAATAGCAAGGATTGGATTCTCCGTCGTGCGTTGGGGAAGAGGGCCGATTTGGGGGAGGTTGACTTTGAGAAGTCCGCTGGGACGGAGCAGTTGAGTCGCAGGATTAAGGTGTAGTGGTCTTCTTTCTGTGGTTATGAGGAGAATGCACAGTATAATTAGTGATAGTTAGGAGACATGAAGATATGTTCTATGAATTTGCAACCCTTCTCCTATCACTCAGAAAGATACACGAGATGACTTGATCTACAAGAGTGCAGGGTATTATCATGCATGGTCCTAGGCTTGTTGCTACATAAGGTATACACAATTCTACACATACGAAACTAGCCCTGAACAGCAAGGCGGGAAACTGGATACCATGTAATGGTACTAAAGAGTCTACTCTTCCAAGACTTAAATGTAAGTCAAGCTAACCAGACTTCATCTTAATCAACACATTAGAAGAAACTCCTATGCATCTTGATGGTCTCTCTGAGATCTAGGACATTCACTGAGTACTGCAAAGCTTCTGTTTCAGATCACTTCTCCACAGAACACTACCCCAGATTTCATACTCTGATTCACTAGTCAGCTCAATCAGTAGTTGCAAGTGAGCCATGCCCTAAGAACTGCAATTCATTTTTGCTCCTCCAGAGTAACACTCAGTCTGAATATTGCTCACATTCGTTTCAGAATATCTCAAGCAGTGAAGAGTCATTCTTCTTATACTCCTTCTCTTTTGAAGCCCTCCGCTGGTCCTTCTCCCTCATGGCTATCCCCACTCTTTCAACGTACTCACATACAAAGCTCCTTCAACTGCACTTGATCTCCCTCCTAGCATACGAAGATGCAATTCAATATGGGCGACAAGGTCTCTCAAGAGCCATATACCATCTCGGAGTCGGGGTCTTTGTCTTCCGCATTGAGCACACCTCGATCATGGAGTACCTCACCACCGACATCTCCCAACTATTCCGAAGCGTCGGGAAGTATAGGTGAGAATGGCACTGGTGCGACTCGATGTACCGCTGACACTGCAATTCAAGCTTCGCCAGACCGAGAGAGTCTCGAAAAGACAAAGCGACAGGGCCGTTCGCGAGTCTTCAGCATCTGGTCAGCAGAGCCCCAGCTTAACACGTCCACATCCGGTAGGATACAAGACATTCTTCAGGAGAATCGAGCCAGGCGAACCACCTTTTTGCTCTCTCACATGCACACCATACGCCCTCTCCTTGGCGACGCGAGGTCCTTTGACAAGTTGACCAACTCAAACATCTCCGCACCAGCTAAGATAGCCGAATATGAACGTCTTGATGCTCAGCCCAGAGGGTAAGTTGACTCTAGCAACCCCCGTCTTCATTTGAGCTGACGCTGGTACAGTCTCAGAGCAGAGTTAAAGCCGTATCAGCTTGAGGGTCTGTCTTTCCTGGTATACCTGTGCCGCAACGGCGTCGGCGGTATTCTTGCGGACGAGATGGGTCTAGGCAAGACGCTTCAGACCTTGAGCCTCTTTCAATATTTGAAAGAACGAGATGGTGGATATTCAAACAGCAATGTGCCCTTCCTCGTCGTTTGTCCACTGAGTATCCTGGAAACATGGTTAACAGAAATTGAGAAGTGGACCCCCGAGCTTCGAGCTGTGAAATACCATGGCGAATTCGAACAACGAGACGCCGTCAAGCAGATGATATCTGCCCAGAAAAGGCCAAATTTCTTCAAAAGTTCGACGAACATCGTCCACGTTGTGCTCACAACATATGAAACTCTGACATCCGAGATCAACTGGTTCACACGGGTCTTCGTTTGGAGATGCGTTGTCCTTGACGAGGGTCACAGGATTAAGAACAGTCGTTCTAAGAGAGCGTTGGTTCTTAATCGCATCAGAACAGATATGAAGCTCGTGCTCTCTGGGTAAGTTGCAGCCCTTTCTGTAATCTGATTCCTGCTCATTTGGTCGCGTTCACAGTACGCCAATACAGAACGACTTGAGTGAACTTTGGTCGATATTCCACTGGCTCTACCCTGAAGTCTTCGTGCAAGCCAGTGAGAAGGTCTTTCAGGAAGCCTTCTCCCTCGGCGACGGAAAATTCGACCCTGCTTTTCTCGAATGCGTCAAAAGATTCTTAGCACTGATCATGATCCGAAGAACCAAGGATTCGCCCGGAATTGGATTGAATATTCCGCCGAAAACAGAAACTGTCCTTTCGGTGCCTTTGTCGCCTTTGCAGCGTTCACTGTATATGAGGATCCTTACAGGTGCAGAAATCTGGCAGTTGCCTTTGGATACCTCCGAACACTCGCACATTCAACCAGATGAGCACTTGTTTGAGCAAGTAGCAGTCAAAAAACCATGTTCTGGGACAAGTGACTCAGTGTCTGAGGGCTCTGCAGAGACGTTTGGGCCTGGAAAGTACCGCGTTACAGGAAATATTCTCATGGAGCTGAGAAAAGTCAGTCCGCGAGTTCCTCTCTCATTTGTGCATGACTGACCCTGAGCAGTGCTCCATTCATCCTTATCTCTTCGCGGATGCAATTCCTGACCCCTATAAACTAGGCGAACACATTGTCAATCAATCAGGCAAGTTCTTAGTGTTGAAGAAGCTCCTTCAACACTACATTGCGAGCAACTTGAAAGTCATCGTGTTCTCAAACTTTGATCAGGCTCTCAACCTATGCGAGGACCTCGTCATGATGCTGAAAGGCAGCAACCGTGCCTTCGAATACGCACGACTCGACGGAAAAACCACGGGACCATGGCGCAAGGTCATGGTGCACCTTTTCCAGAACGATCCCAGATACAAGGTGTTCCTGGTTTTGATTCGAGCAGGCGGGGAAGGGCTAAATTTGACCAGCTCCTCTGTGATTGTGTTCTTGGACGAGGATTGGAATCCTCAGGTCATGCGGCAGGCCGAAGCACGAGTGCACCGCATTGGACAAACCCGGCCGGTCGTGATCTATAAGCTCCGTTCCACAGGAACGGTCGAAGAGCAAATGAGTCGTCGCCTAGCGAAGAAAGCTTATATCGCCGATAGAGTGATCGACAACATAGACACTCATGTTCCCGGAAATGATTACCTTGACATGCTCAAGACTGAACAGTTGAGCATGTCTCAGAACTCGACGGATACATCTGGCTTGCCTTCACCCGTCTTCCTGGATCAGACTTTCTTGTCTCAGAAACACCTTGACACTGGCGAAATGGCCCAATGGGACATAAGCACTATCCTGAACAAGTGTGCAAGTACCCAAACAGGGGAAGAGCTCTCCGGAACTCTCACCGTTGAACAAGAACAACTCTGGCTTGAGAAGGCCGACAGAGTCAGGACCAACCTGTTCAACGGGGTGACGATTGATACAAGCAGACGCCATCATTCAGTATACGCTGAAGAAGAGAGCAGCGATCTGGTCCGCTCCAATCGTCGCATCGGTAAAGAGATGACGGTCATGATCGACGGCTATGCAGTGAGCAAGTCAAGCCTGAGCCCCTCGGTCGAAAAGCCGGTGTCCACTCATGAGAACTGTGACTTGCCCACGAACACTTTTACTCATCAAGCGGTGAGTAGCAACCCGAGCAAGGAATATCACAAGCTAATACATCTCAGTCGTGCTTCCTATGCCACCTGTCCAACGCGGAGAACTGTGACTTATGCCCTCGTGCTTTTCACACTGCATGCCTCGAGAGGGTGATTGAAGAAGAACATCCGAGTTCGGGATCTTCAATCTGCCCCCATCATTATTGCTGGAAATGCCACAAGAATGCATCAGAAGCTGGACGCCTCTTGTTTTGTTGCAGGCGATGCGTGAGGGCGTTTTGCGACGAATGCTTCTACTGGGACACCAGCACCTTGGTCGGAGCCAACCCCGCGTATGAGGCTCTAGGGTACTTTTCCCGAAATGCCTTCTACATCGATTGCCTTATTTGCAGGTGCGATAAACGCAAGCATGCGTCTGAAACCGAAGGCTACCCGGGAAAGCGACGGAAGTGGTAGGAAGGGAAGTTGACGCAGGGACTTTTGCTTGCTGGGGAAGAGTTGGAAGTTAGCACGTCAGACGCGAACTTTTATGAGATCATCCAGCTCTCGACCGCACAAGGAAGTAACGACTGCGCTCAGTGTTCAGTAGACGGTGTTGATGAGAAGCTACCATGAGTATTCGGGAGGACATAACGGAAAGGAAGGGTACTTCTGTTTGCTTACTGCCAGTCACCGTAAGAATACCACTGTTACCGTCTGGTTTTCTCGAGACCAACTCCACTTCCGTAATTCCATTTGTACCTTACCTGACTCGGAGGAAATGTATGCTAATGTCCGTTAATTAGCCTTCTGCGCACGGTCTTTTGGCAACAGCAATCCCAGCAACCAGGATAATTGCAATGACAAGGTGCATCAACCAACCAGATAAGTCTCAGGCCGAGGAGTTAAGTCTCCGACTGCGTGTCTTATGGTCATACGGCCAGCAACAGGCTCTGTACTTTGCCACATGAAGATTCTTTCCTTCCAGAAAAGGGTTGGTGCAAAAGTAGTCGACGCCAGGCTACAAGACCACTAGTATCTTAGACCGGCAGTAGTGTGTGAACAGCGGGACGCTACATTTGCGGATTGCATCCTATTTGTTCCCGCTGTGCTGGATGCGACAGGCGGGAAGTTGAGAGAAGAAGACCAGATGAGGACAAAGTTGGTGCTGGATGAGGGGTAAGTGGTTACCGCTCTACTGTTTAATGGCGTTAAAGGATGCGCAGTAATGTGGCTACGTCTGAATGCATGACCTGACTGTACACTCTCAGTCAGTCCCTCTCACTCTCTTAGCCAATTTTGAAGTCTCTTGTAAAGAGTGGATAAGACTTACTTCTTATGTTCTAATTTACTTCCATTTATCTCATGACTTCGATCAGCTCAGGCTGCATGGCACCAGTTCTGCCTGTACAAGTCGCTAATGAATGAATGTCTGGAAAGAATGTCTGGGAGAGTCGCCCGCAGCAATGGCAGTCTGTTTTCGAACCGACGTCGTGGTTCCGCCACAAGTGGATTGGCAACGATTGAGTACAGCGATTCCTTGAGCACCTGGCGGTTCGCGACCGAGGCTGGCCTTGGGGTT